>WBNH01011764.1:78963-130620 GCA_013401255.1 Urocolius indicus | reverse complement strand
CAAAACAATTCTAAGATAAGGCAACTAAAAAAATAAAATCTGTATTTTCTTCTCAGTTCCATGTAACCTTGAGGAAGGGGAAACACTTTCTGGGCAGTTTCTTCTCTGTTTGTGATGTGCAAAGAGAAATCTGCTTTTTTGGCCATCATGAGAGGACACCAAACATCAGAAGTGGCACAACATCGTGGCAGTCTGCTAAGGGCATGATCAGGGGAGGAGGTGACAGAGAGCCTGACCCACATTTTGGCTTTCCGTTGCCCTGCCTGCTTTATCTGTCTGTTCTCTGGACTCCTCTCTGCACTCTTGGCATCTCTATTTTCCCACTACAGTTTTTTTTTTTCAGCACACTCCAATACATAGTCTGGTCATTTCATTTTTCCCACTCTGATTTTTACTGTATGCAAGCAGGTCATTAACAGCTGTTGTATTCTCATGTAGCTCAGAGATCGTTTCTTTTCCAGAGCTGCCTGCAAAGTCTGTGGATCTGGCTGCTATAAACCTGACAGAGCTGGTGAACAGCATGCTGAACACCACACTCAGAGGTAATGCCACTAGGCCAGGCAGGGCAACAGACTGCTAACCCTGTGGCCAGTGAGACAAAAGACTGACGGTGTTAGCAGAAGACATAAATGCATGCTGTGTGCCTCCAGAATTGATTCTAGGAGCATGTTCCCCTTCCACATTTATAATGCAGAGAGCTGTCTGCCTCAAAGAATTTAGAAATTAGTGTGTGTTTATATATAGACACAACATAATTACTTATGGGATGTCCTCAGAAAGCACTTTATAATCCAGTGTAGGTTTGAATGTAAAGCACATTAAAAAAATTAAAAAGCAATACAAATAATCCTTCTCTCAGTAGAAATGAGGAAGGATTGAGTCTCAGGCAGCTGTGTAGTATCAGAACCCCAGGAGTCTTAGAAATTAAATGAGTTGAGTCAAAACATGTTGTTCTCACAATTTGTTCCAGCTGCTAATAGCATGGGTATGTGTCTCTGCAGGTACCAAAAACCTCTTCTCTTTGCTGAGCATCACATCCTACAGCTCATTTGCCTTCCACAAAGTGTCAGTCACCATTTATAACAGTGAGTGCCTCAGTGCTTCGCTCTGCACAGGAGCTTTGTCCCTCACACAGCTCTGCCTCCAGATACTGATATTCCTCTGTCTCTCCCTACAGTTTCTAACGTGAAAAATGTTGACCCTGGCAAGTTCCCCATGCATTACTGCTATTGTTTGAACAATGTGACAAACGACTTGACAGGTGAGTACATAGAGAGGTTGGCAATTGCTTCTGCATAAGCCGAATTGTTTCCTTTCGAGCTGAAAGCTGCAGCCTGCATTCAGCAGACTTCGTCTTCATGGGCAGCATTTCCATGCTGAGGTCAACAGCTGTAACTCACGAGTGGCTGCTCTGAACCTCTGGGAGACTCGATGAACCCAGTCTCACATGGCTTCACCTAGACAGCCAGTCTGAGATGGAGTCATCAGTCAAGGGAGCAGCATGGTTGACTCAGCAGAAAGACTTTCCTTTCCTCCTTGGAATACAAAAAGCAGCGTGGGAAAGACAGTCCTGTAATGTATGATACGTTACCTTAGGCCCTTTCACTCTCTTGAGATAAGCCACAGGAGATGAACAAGGGTTTCTCTGCACCAACAGGCTCCAATAACTTCAGTGAGCTCAATAGGAGGGAAAAACAAGGGTTAACTTCTTCATAGAGCTGTTGAATTGCATGTAAAATAATTCTGGGCAAATCCTTCACCTATAATCCTCACTCACACCCCTGATCCCACTGTATTTAACATTGCAGGATGGGTCTCAGTGCTTTAATTCCATGGTTGCTTAATGTAAGATATCAAGAGTAGCTAAGCAACTAGGGACCAGAACTCATTCCCTCTAAGCTGCATGTGATGACCACCACACACGTGAGACTCAATGGTTTTCATGGATTTTTCTGAATCCATACATCTCACAAGCCTTATTGCATAATGACCCAGTCTGCCTTTGAAGATAGTGGAGGAACTTTAACCTTTCTGCCTCAGATCCAGAATACCTTGATGATTAGATAATCATCCCAAGTAGAAAAAAAAATCAGATCTCAAAACAGGGCTTAGGTCTGTCATCCATTTAAAATGAGAACATTGTCCTGTTACTGCTTAGAATCTGTTATGAAAAGTCATAACACCACATTACCACTGTCCATTCTTTGAGCTGACAGCATCATCTGTATGCCACAACCTCAGAGGAGACAAACAGATGCCTCCTGGAAGGTCCTACATAGCAGATAAGCGGTTAGTATAAGCTCTGGATCTCCTTCTACAGCAAAGCAGAGTGTTTAAATAATTTTCTTGAACAGACAAATTGCATTTAAGTTTACTTTTAAGCACTTAAGTGCAATTTTGGATATCATCTTTGAAACATACTTTGCAGAATATACCCGTGGCTTCTTGAGTCAACTCCTATCCAATGTCATGAACATTAAAATATTTTAAACAATGTCATGTCCAAGCCTATATGCAAAATATGATCACATGCAAAAGTGATTTTTTATTTTAGTCTAGCATAGATGATAGAATACATGATTTTAACCATAAACTCTATTTTGTTGTCTAGATTTCACAGCTTTACTTGTCGATATTATAGGAAACTCCACCAGTTATCTCACAGAAATTTTCAAATCCACTTCAATTCTCTCAGGTTTGCGTTTCCTTCTCTCATTTGTCATTGTCTTATTTGTCTGATTTAGTCCTGGCAAGGAAACAGGCACAGAGATGTGTATAAAAGCCTATTGCTTTCCCACAGCAGCATTTTTCTTGTAAAGTATGGACTGCAGTTACAAAGTCCCCTTAGAGAAACAAGATACATATATAATGTGTATTTATGTAATGGAGACATGCACCTATCTATGAATAGCTGTGTTTTGTTTCAAAGTTTAAAGAATGTTTATTAAATAATGATGTTTTAAGGAATTATGATTCCCAAAGAGTAATTATTATCTACATTATCTGAAGAAACTTTTTTTCCATGTAAAAATACTTGTATTTTAGAATTTTCATTAGACATAAACATTTCCCCTAGAAATACTAACATTTGTATTTAATGCTGGTTGGAATTTTTTGTCAAAAATCACATCAGAAGGAAAACATTTGGCCAGTCACAGTAGCCACATACCGGTTTGTGTTGGAGTTTTCAACTGGTTAAGATAACACCAGATCATGAAAACTGGTAGCAGTGATTCGGTTTACACTTTTCTGCCTTTCAGTGCATCAGAGCAATGATTCAGACTGTATCTACATCTGTGTGATGACAGGGCAGACAGGTAAAAGTTACCATTCCACCTCCACCTCAAAATATTGCCCTATTTATTCTCAGTGATGATTTATACTAGAAACAAGCCTTTCTTGATATTTGTCACCATTTCTGTTTGTAGGGAGAAATCTGTCTGACTTTTGGGAAATGCTGGAAAAATCTTCTGTTATTAATTACACATTTTCCAGTAATACATCCTTGGACCTGGGTAAGTATATTGTGGGGAAAAAAAGAAAACAGCAATAAGAATGAAAACCACATCCAAGTAACACTTGCAATGAATATTCCATCATGTAAAAATACTTTGAATATACTATTTTAACTATTATATTTATATGTGGACATCATTATTTTTTTATTATCATTAAAATATATTGAGAATTTATACTTTGATAAATGTCATATAGTATTTATACCTTAAATCTAAGTAAAAATTTCAGACTTTTAAATTATTAGCTACAAGGTCTTCTAGTGGAGGAATGAACAAGACTCTTGGCATGAGAGCTTTTACAGACTACAGCACCAGACTAAGGAGGCTCCGCAGTGATCTTAATCTAAACGGGTATCTTCCTTAAATCTCAGCACAATCTCCTACCTTTACATGATTTACTTTCAGAAAGGAGATGAATGTATTCATCCAGTGGTCTGTGTGTCTCCTCCACCCAAAACTGTTTTGCCAGGTTGAGCTGCACTTCAGAAGCTCACCTCTCATTTGCTGCCCATGGCAATTTCTCATTTTCAATGCTTGATTAGAACAGGCAGAAAATTAAGGTCAATAGCAAGTTTACATGTGCTGAAAGCCATGGGATGCTTCTCTCCTGTGCAAGAAATAAAAAAGTCAAAGACACTTTGCTGAAAATGACTTTATTAAAACAGACAGGAGTTGATTCTATTATACCAGAACCTGATTCCTTTCCTTTCTATCACACTGTATGTGATGGATGTTGAGCATTCTAACCTTGTTTTCCATACCTCAAAGGCCTAGATTCCATTTTATCAGGTTTCATGAGGTTGCAGGAAGACCCAAACAAACAGTGCAGAACATGTGTGGACATTCAGAAGTGAGCAAATACTGTCAGACCTAAATTTACATTCTCCTTGATTAATATCTCGACGAGTGACGATATATGTTGGCTGTACAGCACTGTGATGCTGAACCACAATTATAGAGTAAGATAAAAGTTTGTCTGAAGCAGCAGTAGATCAGGTCAGTAATGCATTCAACAGCTACAGGATATAAAAACTATTGAAGAAAGCCATTTTGTTAGAAAAAGAAGTTTACTAAAGAGGCAGAGGAGTAAAAAAATATGGTTGTAAGTTTTAAACCAAAGATTGTTTAAACTGTTTCCTCTCCTTTTTTATTGTCTTTTTTTTCCTATATTTTTCTCTGTCTTTGGCTTTATGACATTCAGTTGTGAGTTCCTGAGCATTTCATAAGCTTCATTGCACTTAGCTTTGCCAGAGGGCTACAAACTAGAAATGTGCTAGTATGCCTCGTTTTGAAAGCCAAAAAGAAAGGCTTCACACTTGCTTGCATGCAGTAGAAGCCAAGAGGAATTCAGACCTTGAATTCATACCTCTACTGCAGCTGCATCTCTCTAAAATATAATTTCTGTGTTTTCCCTAGTCAGTCTGTTGTCTTTTTATAAGCTCTTGTAATCGGCTTAACCACATACCAACTTCTATTCTCTCTTTTAGACACAAGAGTCATTCTTGACATAAAATGTTGCCAAATTTCAAATTCCAGTACCTGCCTGCTCTCCTTCATATAGACAAAAGCTTTCATCTCTTACCTCTATAGTGAAGCAGTTTAGGAAAGTTATTTATGAGAAGGCAAAAATCCCAAACACCTTTTTGGGACATTTCAATTTCTTTTTCATGTTTATGAAAACTTGCCCATTAAAAAACTCAATTCAAGTGTATTGGCATTGCTCATTTTTCTCTATTTGAAATGAAGTGGAGAGGTTGCTGCTCAACTGCCAGAGGAAGCACTCAGGAGTAGATGGGTTTTCTGAGCTTATTTTAGATGTTATTGTACCCCATTGAGTGTTAAACTCAGTGCTGCTGTGGGGCACCAACATCCACAGTGAGGGCATTGCTGATGCCCTCCCACTGTGTCTCCTGCTTGTCCAGCTACCAGGATCTCTCTTGCCCAGAGAGGGGATGAAATCCCCACCACAAGACTCCCACCATGGACAAAGACAGTTGGAGTCAAAGGACTGGGATTTCCATCACTATATCTGGGTGATTCCAGACCACGAGGAACGGCTGGACCTATTCCGACCACCGTGGGGAGCTGGGGACCCTCACCAGCCCTGCAGCCCAGCGCCAGTGAGTATGGCTTTGTTGGCCATGGGTTTTGGCCCAAAGCTGAAACCACATCTCTCAAGTGAAGGCTGGGAGGCTCTTCAGTAAGACACATTCTGGGCCTATAGTGAGCCCATTTCTTGATTGTAGAAGTGCTAAAAATCAGTTCTAGGGTCCATTCTGTACTTTCTTATCCTTAGGGGAAAAAATGGATGCTTCTGACACTCAAGTCTTCCCCACATTTAGCTCCAAGTTTGTTGAGCAGATCTGTGTACAACCAATATAAAGCTGCTTCTCTTGGTCTTCACTAAACATACCTTCTTTAAACCCTACCTTTCCCCTGGCCACAATTTTTTCAAGATTTTGCAAAGTACAGCTTTTGTCCTTCTATTTTCATCTTGACATTTTTTATATGCCACTGGAAGTTCTGGGTGAGGGACTCTGGCTGTTGAGCTGTCTCATATATAGCAATTTTTCTCAGCAGACAGACTAATAACAAGTATCCTGGATGACAACTGTGTCTTTCTGTTCCCCTAGCTGACATGTACACATTTTGGATGCAGACAGCATCTCCTCAAGAAAAGAGCAAGCTGATGCAGACAGAGCCAGGTGAGAATTTATATGGTAATAACAAAATGGTTTGGAATATTTTGTTTTGGAATATTTACAAAAGAGAAAATAATATAGAGACATGTAGGTAATTGTAAATGTAGTTATAATTGATTGTCTATGTAAGCGGCTATTAGTGGACTGCCATTTCAGTTGTGGTTTCTTTTCTGTTATTCTTTCAATCAACATTCCTTTTTGATTGTTTGTAAATAAGCCAAGTCAAGCTATATTCTTCTCCCTCCCTCAGATTTGCCTTCCTCAGTACTGTCTACACCACCCTTCAGGCCTGGTGGGACGCTGAAGCTTTACTCAGCTACCAGTAAGTAGCTGCACCTCATGCAGCAATGCCAGTAGTACCTTCAAAAGTATAGCAATGTGCAAATTTCCCCATGCAAAAACAGCATCCATGTTTACTTTATGTGACATCTTATGTACATAAAACACCCAAGATGTCTCAGGGGCTGCTTCTGAATTTGTTTGTGAATCATACCCAATCCCATATTCAAAATATAAATTGTGTTGTGGTGATAGAATAAACATCTGCTTCTGCAGAGGAGTTGGACTAGATGATCTCTAAAGGTCCCTTCCAACCCTACCATTCTATGATTCTATGATCTGTATGCTGTAGACCCTGGAGAACCTGGGATGGGTAACCAGCCCATTTGGAAAAGGCTGGGAAACATGGATTTCAACAAGATCAGAGACTGCAGATAAATGCTTCTCTATCAGAAACCAAGGCAGAGGTTGCCTACCTATATATATCAACCATGCATTTGGGAAAGTAAAGTAGTAGGATCACAAAGCAACAAAGTGAATGCCAACAGGTGAAGTATGCAAGTGTGCATATGAGAGCATGCAGAGAGAGCTGTTGTAAGTCTGAGCCATCCACAGAAGCAATAAATTTGCATTTCAATGGCCACAAAATTTAATCTCAATGTCAGAGAGATGTGATATTGAGTTAATAATGGAAAAGTCTATTTACTGCAGCAAGAACTGGTCACTTATCTGCTTGTGATAGTACCGTGGTAACTTCAAATAGACAAGAGCAAAGCTCTGCACAGGTAGCTGTGGTTTCTGCATTTTCTGGCCTCTTTTTGACTGACTTGACTTCTTAAGAGTGAAAGTTTTGATATAAATTCCTACTTTTCATTCTTTTTTTTTATTTCAGTCCAAATCTGTAGGAATTTATGAACTGAATGAAACAAAACCTAAAAGCATATCACAGTACAAATTTATTGCAGAATAAATATTAAATATTACCACGAAGCACTGAAAATATCAATTTCAACACTATGATGAGGATACTATCCAATTCAAGTAAAATTAAATACAACAGTAATTGAAAGAGAATTTCAGTATTAAATCAATATCAAGTTATGTAAATACAGCACTCATTTAAAATGAAATGATTGTCAGAAAAAAAATGAAAGCTGAAGCAGTTTGTTTAACTTTCAGTTTTTTTATTTGACTTCACTATCCCATGTAGATGAATCCAAATTGAAATTGCAGTCTTCCCATTTACATTTAGCTAAAACTGAGTTTCTGCTGCCAAAACACGTAGCTTGAGTACAGAATTTAATGCCTGTTAGACAAGATAGTGAGTACCCACTTCAGTGGAGATTCATCAGAAGTTTGCCTTTAGCAAACGTTAACATTGCTTTTCATGGGCAGCTTATATTAAAATCTCATTGCCTTATGTTCTGATGTTATGTTATGAACATGAAGAGTGTTTATTAAAGCAAGAAGTCATCCATTTTTAATTGCCATTGAGTGGAAGAAATCAAGATGTGTCAAATGCTATGAAGTGGACAAAGCCTAGCCACATTTATACAAAGATACTAAGATGAAATGGAGTTCCCTCTTGCGCATAGCTGACTAACAACGCTTGATATTTGTTCAGTGTCTTTAGCACACAACCAGTTTTCATAGGGAGCCATGAGTTTGGGAGCTGCAAGTGTCTGCCCATTACTCCTTCATGACTCCTGCTACCTTGGGCGAGTGCTGGCAAAAGAGAAATGGTTTTGTAGTCATCTCTCTCAGGTTGGCAGAGCCTTTATTTTCCTCCCGCTCATGAATACCATTTGATATCAAACTTCATGTCAGCACTAGACAATCCAAGCTTATTTCAACAGAACTTCATTAGTCCAAATTTAACCTCCATAACCTCTCCTATCACATATCATGAAATGGCCCAAAGCTATAAAACATGTGAGATGTGAACCTGGGAATGCAATTACACTGTCTAAGAAGATTATGCTCTGCAAGTAAGGCATTTTGCCTACACATGGCCAAAGCCTGCTGCTAGTTACAGTTGGCAACCTGACTGCAGCTGCCTTTGCTCTGCACATTCAGGCTCTCCCACTGCAGTGGAGGCATGTGAAGGGGGACACATGCATCGTGCAAAATGTATCCTCTCACAGCCAGGTGCTTGGTTATCTTTTCAGAGCCCTAGCATGGTGTTTGCTGGGCTGTCCCTAGGTTTTCAGAGAGCTGGTGTAGGGAAGATGTCTCTTTGGAGAGATTGCTGTACACAGAGGACAACATGGTGTGTGTGCTTGTGGCTCCCCAGGGTCAGATATGATGCTTTATAGAGCAGGCAGCTTTCCTGCAGCAACCCAAAGTGTGCCGACACACAGCATCTCCTCTCCACAACACAGTTACTAAATATGGAAAGAACAGGTGGTTACATACCTATCTTAGCAATTCTGCAGTAGCCTTTTAGCATATTGTAAACACTCCTTTTTTTGCCTTTGATTTTGATCCACCATAACACAACTATTAGCTGAAGTGTAAGATGCTATGTTGCAGATAACGGTTCAGAGAGGACAAGACTACAGCAAATGTTAGATTCTTCTCTTAACGTGATGATGAAAAGCCCTGAAAAACTGAAAACAGCTTCAATTTTGCCTTAGCTTTCCTCAATTTCTCCCCTTTACACCTTGCCTCCTTTTCTGTTTCCTATGACAGAAAAGGTGTGTGAAGAGAGATTTGTATTTATCACTGAAAAATCATATGACATTTGAGAATTTTGCTATAAGTTGTCATCACCTATTCTATAGTAATGCTTTTCGTGCAGTTTGGCACAGTTGCATCTGCTAGCAGGACAAAATATTTGGTGTGCAAGTGTTTATCTCTTGCTGCTGAATTGCAGAAGATTCGATGAATGGAGGAAAGTAGATATTTTCCTTTCAGTTGGCTTCAGAGAGGGAGAGAGGAAGCCCATCCCCAGGTACACCGCTTCCCTGTGTGTTTCTTAGGTTAAAATAATATATTGGTCATCACTTGAAGGAAAATCCACAGATAACCAGCTGGCTCCTAGCAAACAAATGGTAAAATGGAGAAATTATTCCTGACTTTCTCTCAGTGAAGGCAAAAACTGACCTTTTCTCATTCTGTTACTTGTCACTTTTCATGAAACCTGGAGGAATGTATTTATCCAGAGGATTTTTATCTGTCTCTAAAGATTGGGCTGAAATTAGCTCATTATTGAAGTCACTAGAAGCAAGAAGGGGAAAACTGACAGAGAGCCAGATAGAGAGCAAACAACAACCTCTCTCTAAATTATGTTTATTCAGGTAATAACGCTATATAAGGTGAGAGAGAGACCAGTAAGAGTCTGTTTGTATATTAGCTCAGTCATATTCAATCTAGGATTCAGATTTAGCGAGTGAGTGCAGGGAAGCACATGGAACTGGAAGGGGCTTTTGCATTAAAGCACCATATGCATCTAGAAAATACCAAACACAATAAGTGTATGGTGCTATCCTTTGCCTCACTGCTTTACACTGTGGAAAACTGACAGTGGCAACTGAATCTCCAACTAAAAAGGTAACGATAAATAAATGACATATTTAGACTTGTTCCTTACGTTTGTGATAATTAAAAACAAAGTGGCTTTAGGTAGACAACCAGTAGTGATAAATAACAATAAATTGAGCAGAATGCTTGGGCTTTCACCCAAGCAGCTGCCAGGCTGTGTGCTGTTTTGCTTCCAGTTATCTGCCTCACACAGATTTGATTTTAAGATAACTACATGAGCTTATTAGTCTGCATGTTTCTTGTAACCCAGATAAGGCATTGGAAGATATTTAATGGGGCAAGTATTTGAGTTGCATTTTTTCCTAGGGTGCCCACAGGCAATCTTCAAAGAGCTGCGTGTGACCTCACCTCCCATCACATTCATAGTGCAAAAGATCAACCCCTGCGTGATGGAGCTGTGTAGATTCTTTCAGCTGTGTCTCTGTGTTGGTCAGAGAAGATATTCCAGAAAAGAAGCCATGAGGTAAAGCCTGGCACTAGTTTTTCTCTCCCTCTGCTTAAAATACTCCATTGGGCTTTTTTTCAAATGAAAATTTTCGGTCACTTATGCTATTTTTGAGAGTCTGAGGCTGCTGGCTGAGACCCAAATGGGTCTCTAGTGCACTGATCAATACCCGATCTATCTTCCAGTACTCAAACTAATTGAATAAATCCCAGTTGAACTTTTCCAAATGTCTAATGGCATCACTGAGGTCAGAATCTAGCTTTTAATTCCTATGTTCCATATTAGGAGTGTGATATGCATTCAACTGTGCTTGTGGATGATAACAAGATACTACTGTCCTAACTTTAACTACATCTTTAGGTATTGTGTTGAATACTATTCCTGGTTCTTGAAAAATGCAACTTATGTCTGTGAAAGAGTCAAAAGAGTTGCTTACTCTCACAGTAAGTATATTTTATGTTTATAGTTCTGCATACTTTACTATGAAGGCATTAAAAGGTTGTAGATATTCACAGAGTATTTGCTATTTTTCATCAGATGGTTATTTTAGCTGATAACAATTTTTAAGACATTAAAAAAAATGTATTTAACCTGCATGTGTGTGTTTAATATTTCCCCAGTAAAACCTCTTCTGATGGCAGTTTTCTTGTGTTCTTCCAGCACTAAAACAAAAATGCCTTAAAAACATCTGTATGGTGGTCTAGAGCATTGAAGAACTTTACTGCAAATTGGAAGACTGGTGACAGTTTTAGTTGTCTCATTTCTCAGTGTAAAAATCAGAATACAACCTCTTACTTGCAAATATTTGTTATAAGGCAAGCTATTAACTAGATATTAACCCAGAAATCTGTCTTTGTCCAAGGCATTGTAAAAATAATATGTAAAAACAGATGTAACTTATACAAGTGACTGCCAATAAAAAATAACTGCAATAAAAACACTGGAAAGCTTTAAAAAAATGTGAAGGATATTTTGTGAAGGATATTTATATGGTTGGTTAGAGAATGCAAATAGTTAATTTTAGTTTTCTTTACAATTAAGATATAGTAATCAAAATGAACAAATAATTTCAAAGCAACCTGAAATACTGAAGACAAGTTGGATTTTTCCTGGTGTTAAACATATGCATATTATCTATTATTTCTAATCAAGAGTCTCCCATTACTTCAGAAACTCATCTAGTGCAGAGCTCAAGCAAGGAAATGTTCACACCTCTTCTGCTCTCACTCTATGCTGTATTTGCGTGATCTCATCAAGACTCATCTCCTTCCTTGTGTGCATCTCTGGTGAACCAAAAGACAATTCTAAAAGCAGAAAGAATAACTAAATTTGCACAATCCTATCTTTTACCACAGTGCAGCAAAACAGTACTGCTGTCAACTCAAAACACATCATCCATCGATTCCTGCTCCAAAACAGATTATTTGCACCACAGCTGTTGCACATTGATGTTCTACTGAAGAAATATGTGTTCAAAGTAAAATAGAGCCAAAGAGAAAGGTGCACTGAAAGGAATGCTGACCCTAGGGAGAGATGGAATGCAACAGCCCTCCTCCAAAATACATTTCACTGTGGTGCCGATCTGCATGACAGAAATATTTGTGTCACACGAAAAAGTGGGATAGAATGGAGCAGTACCAACTAGAGTTGATATTGAAAGTTAGGTTAGTGGAAGAAATAGGAATGCTTGTGTATGAATTGGGAATATTCACACAGCTGTGACACTGCAATGCCGTGAGAGACCTTGCTCTGCAGCACCTTTCCTCACCTAAGGCCAGGCAGTTCTGCTGTGAAGAGCTGGGTGAATTACAACTTTGCATTTAAATCTCACAAAAGCTTCTTAAAACCTGAAAACATAATTTAAAAAACATAAATCTATACTGTTTCTTACACTGGACCTGCTTTAGCAGGCAGTTGGACTGGATGATCTCTAAGAGGCTCCTACTCACCCCTACCGCTCAGTGATCCTGTGATTTTTATCATGTTTTCTGAGAACTCACAGAATCACAGAATGATGGGGGCTGGAAGGGACCTCTAGAGATCATCTAGTCCAACCCCCTGCTCAAGCATGTTCACCTCAATCAGGTCACACAGGAACGCATCCAAGTGGGTTCTGAAAACCTCCAGGGAAGGAGACTCCACACCCTCCCTGGGCAGCCTGTGCCAGGGCTCCCTCACCTGAACAGAAAAGCAGCTTTTCCTTACCTTCAAGCCAAACTTCCTGTGCTCCAGCTTGTGCCTGTTACCTCTTGTAAGTCAGGAAGAAGGACATGAAAAGAAGAAAATGAGAGGAGAAAACAACTATTAAAATCAGTTCGACTTTCTGAGGGTTTTTTTGTTTTTTAGGTCTGAGTAAAAAGACAATATGAAAAGAAAAATATTTTTGGAAAAGGCTTCCCTTTTAAAAGATTGTTTTGTTGTGTTTTTTTTTTACTGAATTTGGTCAGCTCTGGGTTGTAGCACTGATCTCCATGCTTAAGTACACTTTTGTGTTTATAAGAAACCATTCTGTGTTTTTTCCTGCAGGAATACGTGTCCTTGGGCAGAGTGCTTACCTCTCTTAGTGTGAGAGGCTGTGCCTGCCTGTATCTGGCACTGGGGGTAAGTCACAGCCATCCCTCCACTAAGGTCTTAGAAAGGGCCAAGAGCTACTTCCTGGGCATGTTCATGGGAGAGAGTTAGAAGGCATCACATGGTTATAGGTGTTTTGTGAAAGGACATGAGAAAGAGTTCATAGTACCTGTATCACAACCTCCTTGGACGGTTGTTTAAGACTTACTGTTTACCTTTCTTAGGAGAATAATGACAATTAGAGAAAAACTATGAAACTTGAGAAGGAATGAAAAAGCAAAGCTCCATAAAAAAAAAGCATTCTCCAAAAAGAATTTTTCCATATTCCTGGGTATTTCAGTCCTGCAAAGTCTCTGTGCATGTTTGGCAGAAGTACAGAAATGATGTGGCATATGGGCAAATCAATATCTCAGAAGATTCATGTTTATTATTATACTCAATCGAGCTTATTCTGATTTGTCAGGCTGAAAAAGTTTGTTCAGGCAGTAAAAATGCACTTTGGGCAATCCTTGGAGACTTCAACTGGAAGCAAGAAGACTCATATGAAAATCAATTTTCATATCGTTATGGCATATTTTCTGCCATGCTTCACATTTTGGTAACCCCTTTATAGGGTTGGTCACCTTTGGCTTTTTCCTGACAACATGTCAGTACTGAATTGGTAGAGAATCACAGAGTAGTTGAGGTTGGAAGTGACTGCAAGAGGTTATATGGTCCACTCCTCCCTGCCCAAGCAGGGCCACCCAGGCCTGGTTGCCCAGGATCTTGTCCAGATGGCTTGGGAATATTTCAAAAGGAAGAGAGTGGGAAAGAGACTCCACCACCTCTTTGGGCAACCTGTACCAGTGCTCAGTTGCCCTCACATTAAAAAATTGTTTCCTGACATTCAGAGGGAATCTCCTGTATTGCAGCTTGTGCCAGTTGCCTCTTGTCTTACAAGGGCATCACTATAAGAGCCTGGCTCTGTCCTCCCTTTAGGTATTTAAAGTCACTGATGAGATCCTCCTGAGCTTTCTCTAAGTTGAAGAGTTCCAGATCTGTCAATCCCTCCTCATATTAAAGATGCTCTAATCCTTTAATAACCTTTGTGGCCCTTCTTTGAACTGTCTCCAGTTTGTGCATGTTTGTCTTGCGCTGAGGAGCATAAAACTGGATAGAGTTCTCCAGGTAGGGCCTCACCAGTGGTAAGCAGAGGGGAAGAATCCACTCCCTCTAGCTACTGTCAATAATTTTCTGTCTTACCCTTCTTTGCTTGAAGGGCACGCTGCTTACTCGATTCAGCTTGGTGTCCATTAGGACCCCAGGTCTTTTTCTGCCAAGCTGTTTTCAGCTGGGTGGCCCCCAGCACATGCTGGTACATGAGGTAGTACCTCCCCAGGTGTGGGACTTTGAATTTCTTGTTGAACTTCATGAAGTTCCTATTGGCCCACTTCACCTGCCTGTCAAGGTCCCTTGGGAAGGCAGCATGACCCTCTGGCATGTCAGCCAGTCCTTCCAGTTCAGTGTCATGTGCAAACTTGCTGAAGGTCCACTCTGACACCACATCCAGATTGTTAATGGATAAGTAAGATTGGACCCAGTATTGACTGCTGAGGCACACCACTAGTCACTGGCTTCCAACTAGACTTTGCATCCCTGACCATCACTCTCTGGGCCCTGCTATTCAGACAGTTTTTAACCCACCTCACTGAGCTCATCCAGCTCATGTATGAACAAATTCTTTCTGAAGACCTTCTAGGAGACAGTGTCAAAGACCTTTCTGAAGACAATATAGTTCACAGGGCCTTCGAGCAGCCACGACTTCTGTTCACAGAAGTATTTTTACAATTCCCAATTTGTCAGACTTCTCCATGCTCCAACTCAGTGCACAGTTTGCCTTTGTTGATGGCAGCTTTGAAGGGTTGCTGTGTCTGACCCTGGCAGAAAGCACACCTTCCTGATCTGCAGAAGCTTTCCCAAAGATCAATCAGCTCAACCTTCCCCTGGATTTCACCCGGCTTTGGCTCAGAGCCACTGTGGATAGATGAGAGCAGACTTCTCAGCCCCAAGGAATGCCAGTGTTTAAAGCTGTATAACTTTTCAGTCATCTCTCACCACTGAACACTACCTCTTGCTAAGCTATTCAAGCCATATTCACATGCTCCAGAGATTTCATGAGTGATTAATAACAATGAAATGATTGTTATTTAATTACAGACAAGAATATTAGAGAAAGTTCCTACACGGTGAATGCACCCGCAGAACAGGCTTCTTAGTATAGATCCTTTACATGGCTGGAGCTATATTACTAAGATACATGTGGACATAATAACTCTAAGGAATTTCATGGAAGAATTAATTAATAAATGTTGAAGTGGGTCTGATAAAGGAAGTGATCACGTGGGCGAGGTATATGTTTGAGCGGGTATAAATAACTTAGCACTGACTTTGTTGGAATCCGTTTGTCCTCCCTCCAACTGCTTTCGAACAATATCCCTCAAGGTAAGACTTTCTAGATGCACTCTGTAACACAAGAATCAGGAAGAAAACAATGCAGAATAAGCTATTAGGGACTGTGGAGTTGTAAACTAAAGTATAGATAAGAGAATGGCAATAGTAGATTATAAATATTTCGAGCTGTTAGATATATAATCTCATTTCCAGATGGTACATGACAAGATTTTTTTGGAATATAAATGAATGCATTATTTGACCTTAGGGGAGTAATAATTCAACAGTAGATACCTATTTGAAAACTAATAAATAAATGCTCATTTATTTGGCTGCACAAAAAAATCCATGACTTAGAAAATCATTCTGAAGTTAAACTGTGACTGTCATTTAAAACCAAACCGTTACTTGTCATGTAATGGATACCAGTGCAAGGCTTTTAGCTTCAGAAATTTTTACACACCTATCTGTAAGGACAAGCACATCCAGAACTTGATCTCCAAATATTCTAGTGTAAATCATTAGGAAAAGATATGATATATTAGATCAGCCTCAACACAGATGAGAATAGATGTTTGACTACAAGGTGGAGGAGATTTTTGTGATGTGAGGCACCTCGGAATGTCTCTTTATTTGAGCAGTGTTTCGCAATATCTGCTTTAAAATATAAGGTAAAGCATTGTTTAAACATGCTGTTAGACCAAGTGGTGAAAACTGCAAAACAAAAGAAATTTCAATTACACTGTTTTATTGCTAAGTGGGATTTTTTTTTTCTGTCTCTGGCACTTTGTCAGAGCCTGTTGGCTCACCTAAAGCCAAAGTAACGTAAGTATCGTTGGGATCATAGGGGATATTAGTAAGATTTAATGCATACATAAGCTTCATCACCACTGTAATATGTGCGTTTACAATGATAAGGATAAAAACTGGATTGCTTCAAGCAGGAAAATGACTTTTTAAGGTGATGTCTTCCTACTCCCTTATTCAAAAGGTAACTGCCTAAAGTTTTACTTAACTCACAGGCACATCTGGCTGCTGTGTGACTTGTCTCTGGAATAAACAAAAAAAATGATTGCAATTCTGCTGCTGTCTATGTCAATGGTGCTGAGCAGTGGTAAGTGGCAATGCAATGATATTATTATTTGACATTTATGCCTAAGTACTACTTTAAGCATGTGAATTTGGAATCAATTCTTTAGAAACACCCCTTCTGTTCCTTCAAACCTAGTTGTTCAACACCTAAATGCACTTAAATGAGCTTATCTATGGGCTACCAAATGTTTTTTTTCTCAGAACTTGTAGTGAAGCAAGAAACATTTAGTGGGCTAAAAAATAACACAAAGAATTGCACTTCCCTTCTGCTAAGGTTTAGATATTATTTAAGTCCTTTAGACTCAAAAAAGGTTGCAAGTTACATACAAATACATTCTACTCATTAATTACACGTGTTGTCTAAATTCTCCAAACCATTCACATAGTCTGAAATATAACTCATGTTCAGATAAAGCTCTTCCTTCAAATTTTACTACAAATAGGGTCTTTTTTCTTAATATAACTCTTTTGATTTTATTGTCATGGGTGAACGAGCTTCCCAGTGACAAGGATGGGCAAATGTGTCACCTTTCTGCAGTCCTTGCGCTGTGTAAGAATATCATTAAAAGCAGCAGTGTGGAGATGAAGGGCTCTTAACAAGCTCTAACAGCATTTCTGGTGATGGGTTTACTTCTAAAGGGAAAAGAAATCTCAGCACCTTGGCACAGACAAAGTTCTGGGCTAACACTGTTCAACTTCACCAGCTGCCTCTTCGAAAAGGTTGCGTGCGTGAGAAGTCAGTAAAGAAAAAGGTCTGTTGCAGATCACATGAGCTAAAATGTATTGATGAAGATGAACCTTAAGACTCCTACTATATGAGCAGCAATTAGTAAGAAAATTAGCATTTACCCCTGCAGTAATACAGAATGCCAAAATAACTACATCATTTATTCATAAAATTAAAGAGATATCTAATTCCCAGATGCCAAGAGGACTGTATGCCTTGCTAATATCTAGTGCACTCAGAAATATCTGGACACTGAGGGATTTTACTGACATAATGCTTGACAGGATTTCCCTCAAAGCCTCAAAAATCTGTGCTGCAGTGTTTAGATTCTTTTCCCCTAGCTAAGTACAATCTGAGCACCAAGATTTAAAATGTTACTATTTTTAGATTTGGAGAGGATTATTGATTTTTACTTCTGTGGGATCTATTCTGCTGATCTCTGCTTTGAGACTAAAGCAAATATCTGTGCATGAACTAGCATTTTTTTTGGTGATTACCTTGAATAAATCATATAGATTGGATTTGCTGCACTCTGACTTCTCCCAGCACAGTCAAGGTTTCTGCTCCCTGGGGATTATAATAATGCCTGCATCCATGCCCTGTATGATGACATTTTAATTAGCCACAATTACAAAAAAACAACTGGAGGTGCACTGATGTTTTCTTCATAGCACCTGTTTTCAGATTACACTTCAGAAAAGCATTGTGAGAGTAGGAACACCACAGACAAAATCCAGAAACATTTTTACATGTATCTGAATGCAGAATGAAATTCTATACATAAGGCATACAACTGGAAAGCCCAAGAGCTGAGGTAGCATGCAAATCTCCTCAGGACATTTGCCAAGTCATTTAGCAGGTCTTGGAGAAAGATAGCTTTCTGAGGTTTAAAGGATTGATTTTTGTAGTGCAGTCTTTCACTGGCTATACAGGGAATGACATAGGACTAATAACCCCAAATGATGTGATAGAAAGAGAAGAAAAAGGAATAATTAATCCAGAAAGTATTTTCTTTTCATCCTTCCTCCCACAATTTAAACAAGATTAAGTAATCTTGTTCATTGATCTTGACTTAGTGACAATCAGAAACATCATTCTTCTGACCCTATGGCAGAGATTTTTCTGCAGAGGAGCAGTGTGCAAAGTCTGCAGAGGAGTGTGTGCAAATTAAATTGCTGACAAGAGCCAAGCCTAAGTGAAGGATGCTGGAGTAATCACAACCTCCAGCAGCTCTGTAATGTGTCTTTATCAACTTTCTACTCTGTCTCATTTGAACTCAGTGGAATTTTCATATTTTCCAAAGTTTTGCTGAAATCTATGGCTATTCATCAAGAGTTTGAGCTGTGGTGTTATGCAGTGTGTCAGAATCTGGCTCTAGATGTACTTGATAGAACATGGCTTGGGGAAAGAGTGTTTGTCATTGCAGTGGAAATACAGATTTTAACCTGAAAATAAGGGGTAATTTTTCTTTAGTTAGCATGTGTACAAACATTTAGCAGGCAATGCTATTTATTTTGCAACACACACCATCATTTTGCTTGAATCTGAATTCCTCATGGTCATCAAGCTTTCAACAGCCTTTTTCCAGTCCTGTGAAAAGATCAGCCTTTATTGAGAGACCTTTCCTGGTTTGTGGAAAGCACTCCACTCCATTCAGAGCTGTTGCAATGAAGGACATTTCTGATGGACTCCTGTTCATCTAAAAGCTTTTCATTGTGACCAAGCCTTTCAACAGAAGAAAGGAGAATAAGGAGAAGCATCTCTTCCTTACTCTCTCAATCCTATACTCATATTCTGACACTAAACTTGAGAAATGATTTTCTGGAGACATACCACTGTTACTTGTTCAATCCACAGAAGTTGTAGACATCCTGACAAGGCCCTTATATACAATCTAAAAAATAGAAGTCCTATTTTTTCCTAATCCTTTGCTAAACACAGAGTTAAGCCTTATGTCTACCCTTCCCCAGTACATCCCTTTACTTTTTTAAACCTGTATTTATTGCAAGAAAATGCAACAGATTAGCAAGATCACTGTCAGCTCTTTCACAGGATCTTTCCTAGAGAAAATGCACAGCTTTCCTGATGCCAGTTATTCTGAGACATAAGCTAGGCCATGAATTTAACAGCACTTGTTTTTTTCTTCAGTTTTTAGGAGCTTGAGTCAATAACCGTGTCGTATTATGTTAAAAAAAGGAAAAAAGTTGAGTTTTAAACTTTAAAGGAATTCAAAGTAAGACATTCTCTCCTAAAATCATGCAGAAGACAAGAGCAAGCAAAAAGAAGATGGGAGAGAACAAGTATTAGATTTCCATCTAATTCAAGACAGGCAAACAGGAAAAAAAAAGTGTGGAAAATATATCATAGCATCCTCAGAAGGAAAAAGAGATCATTAAGAAATACTGATAGGAAAGGAGGCAATAAGGCAACAGGCATAAAGAACTCGGAGAAACCAAACTCTTGATTTTAAATGAGACACTCTGGACAATGAAAATAGTTAACACGTCCTCAGCAGCAATTCCTCAGTTTAACAGAAGACTGGTTTTTAAGCTGAAATGAGTGAGATTTCTCCTCTTGAACCCTCCTGGGGGTTCAAGAGTGTTGCTAAATGCGTGCTTCATGGCTTTGGTAAATCTGCTTGCTAGTGTAGGAATGTGTTCAAAATGCTTGCACTGTATTACAACATGATGAAATAGATGTTGTTGGTTTGTTGGGTTTTGTTCTTTTCTTTTAAAACCATTTTCTTCTCAAATTTGTTTGCTGAGGTAGGTGGCCAAGAATTGGAGTCGCCAGCATTCCTACCAGAGCTTCTTAACACACCTGAAAGAATTCTGAGTAAGAAGGGTTTAAGCTTTCCTTTCTATGGTATTGCATGGCAGTGGGGAATCACTCGTACTCCGGAAGTGTTGCAGGGAAGTGTGCTGATGGCAAGTAGCTCATAACTCATCTCAAAATGGTTTAACATCTGAAGCAAGATGAGGGGCAGCGTGGGGACAGTTCTTGTCATTTACTTTTTTAAACAGAAGTGTGCTTTGTTTATGTTTTCATTCAGACAATGCCACATTCTTCAATGGAGTCTTTCAAAATGTGGAGAGCGTTGCATTATTTTTTGGTAAGTATGTGTTTCAGTTGCACTTGAGCACTGCACACAAGTCCTGTGAAGTTGCCTTTAATACATACTGAAATGGAACAGAGATTTTTGAGGCTGTAGACTTTCCCTAAGACTCTTATAATACTAAATACTTCTGATTGTCAAGCCTTGCTCAGTGTCCCTGTGTTTAGGTTCTATGTTCAAGAGAATGCCACCTATGTGTGACCCTTACCTGACTCATCTCCATTTACCATACCTCTTGTGGCTTTTCTCTTTCCAGACTGCTTGGGTTCTCACTTCACCTGGTTACAGTCCATCTTCACTAACTTCCCTGCCCTGCTCAACTTTGTAAACAAAATGAAGTGCATTACTGGGTTTTGTCCCAGGGATTTTGAAGACTACGGTTGCTCTTGCCGGTTTGAGATGGAAGGGCTCCCTGTGGATGAAGCTGATGAGTAAGTCTTAGCCCTGAGGTATCCTCTTCTGCCCTGTCTGGCTGTCACTTCCCTCATGCTCTGATGACTCAAAGCATAAAAAGTGCCTAAACCACTTAAAGACAATTGTAAAAAATAGATTTATTTAGTCAATTGACACGCCATCTGGCTCTGTTTAATCTAATCATCACTGGCAGCCTAAATATATGATATGACCTACAAAAGGTAACTCTGGTTTATCAGTGCTATCCTGCATTACTCCTACCTGCTGGTGAGCACTGTCCTTCTGGGACAACATCCCATACCAGTTGCCTCACATCATGACTTGGAAAGAGATGAAGTCAAGGTGGTCAAAATCTACAGCATGTGATGATTCACTTGCTTCTTTTTCTTCATACATAGTTCCTTTTTATTTCCCCACACTTTGACGTGGAGAAATGCTCCTGTCCAATAGACTAAAACAGAGACCTCAAAAACTCTGGTAGCACAGTTGCTTTAAGTAGGTTGCAAAGCATGGCCACTAATGCAATAGAATATGTAAGCCTCATATTCATCTCCTTGAGGTATCTTAGTCAGAGATCTCTAAAATCTGAACATATCTTTGTGAAAAAAACATCATTCTTTCCTTTGTACTGGGCAATTCTGTCTGACATTTAAATTACTCACAAAAACGGAAGGTCCTGTTAATAAAGTGAGTGAGAGAGCATTAATCTGAGCAGTTGAGTGGATTTACAGTGTCAATATACTCTTGGTATTGAGAGATGTGTAATACACCAGCAATGTAAGCTCTTAGCAGACATTACTGAAAATGTTAGCATCTCAAGGGAACTTAAGCTTCAAAAAGAGACAGGTTACAGCTCAGTATGACTTCAAGTGGCAGTTTGGAGGTTAATTTGATCTTGCTCTGAATATCTTTTTGTGTGCTGAGGTTGTAAGATACTGGAGCATCCAGGCACAAAGGACAATGTAGTTCAATGGCTCTTCCCAGCACCATGCACCAGGAACAAAACCATCCAAACTCCACTCTGTTGCTTGGAGGGGTACTGTCCCACACCCTAGCTGTGCTATTGAGAGGAAATGGAATCTCAAGCCAGGACAATCAAACAATTGTTCACTTATGCCAGTGGGAGGTGTGAAAAGAAATTCAAAGAAAATCAAGATCTGTCCATGTCTAAATAGAGAAAAGGTTTTTCCAACAATGTAGTGTAATGTATTGATTCCCTGAGTGAAAACAGCAATGGCTCAGAAAGGGCTATAGCTAAGTGGAAATTAATCCACTTTCCAGCATGGGATGGCTGGGAAAAAATGATCATCTAAACCTGCTATTGGAAAAAAGCCATGGGACTTCTTGTGAAAGGTTTTCTGAACAATCATGATGACATGCTGAAACGAGAGCTCGACTCAGTTCAATGGATTGATACCTGAAGAGCTGAGCACCTGGGCTTTTACTTGACTCAGGTTCATTTTAATGCAGAGCAGCAGAAACACAGAAACAGCAGAACGATCTATCAGCAGTTTTGTTGACAGAGTCAGTTTGTGTTCACAAACTGATGATCAGGGCTGCAGTGAAGTTTCCTTAGCAGCATGGCAACCCTACAGCAGCTTACAATAAATGGAGACCGATTATTGTTTTGCCACTGACACAGATATGTCCTTGGTTCAAGAGAGTCTCCAAACAGGTGGCTGTTACACGTCTTTCCCAGACACAATTCCTACAGAGCTGCAATTTTTTCACTAACTTTCTCAGAAACTAGTTCTGTATCTCTCAGGTTTTGTCATTGCCATTTCTGTTCCATAGAAAAAGTCTGGACACCCTACTGTAAGTTTTTTGAGATATTAGAAAATGTTTGTTCCTGTTTCCCAGAATAGCTAATTATCATATCTGAATGAGGAGCCCAGTCTACCTCCATAGCACATGTGGAAAGAGAAGCATGACCAGAGGATAATCATAGAATCATAGACTGGTAGGGTTGGAAGAGACTTTTAGAGATGATTTAGTCCAACTCCCCTGCAGAAGCAGGTCCATCTAGATCAGGTCACAATTCGCTGCTCACAGAGAGAAAGAAAGGAAATTTTCTGATTAACAGTTGCAGTAAGCATCAATGTACCTGTGATGTTCTAAACAAAAATGATTGCAGGGAGTTTATATTTGACTAATTATGTAGTCAGAGGAATCTTCAGGTCCTGACAGCTCGCTAGACCTCGGGCAGACACAGTAGTGAGTCTTGACATTTCATCAGCCATAGATTTAAGACCCTGTTCCTGATGGAGCTCACAAACTGAGCGTCACCTCTGAAAGAAGACACAGCAGTGCCTGTGGTGTGGAGGAATCATATCTGTGTGGTGCGGAGCAACCTCTCTGCTGAATATTATTTCCCCTCATCTTTGCTCAGCACAATCCTGAAGCCTCTTAGACCAAGTTGCAGCGGAGAGCAAAACCATTAACAGGCAGCAGAAACACTGAAGTGCAAGAAACTGGGCTCTGAAACTTCCATCAGCTGAGATAAGACTGCTCATGAACTCTGATCCTGCTGCTAGCAGCCTGAGCAAACCTCATCACTGATGTCTTTCACTAAGTCAAAAGTCTGATCACAATTAGGACTTGGACTGCTTCATTGATTGTGAGGACAAACCCAATATTGTAAAAATTCTTTATCAAAATACGAAGTGATTAAATATTAAATGCTTCCTGAACACAGAGAGTGAGGAAGTGCATGTGTAGTACCTAGAAGGAAGCATGCAAGGGGAATGTATTTGCTGTGGTCAGGGCAGGAGTGCTTCTGCCCACCACTGGGTTCAGTGCCTAGGCAGGGCTATGGGTGATGATTAACACATTTGCTGTGTCTTTAACAAAAATCCCACATGAGCTGAATTAATTCCTTCCATTGAAATCACGAGTGAATCCTTCCTGGCAGCAGATGCTGGTTTTGAGTAACTATTGCATTCAGCATGGTCATGACCAACAGGCAATTCAATAACAGTAACCCATGTTCCGAATCTGTTTCTCTGAAATGAAGATATTTCAATCTAAATCTAACAGCAAGCCCCTGCTTAATTTATGTAACAATCTTATATGGGGTAAATGATGACTGAGTGTTTTACTGGTGTTTCAATTATAGCTGATGTCAGGACACACAGATGTTGCTGTAATATAGCAGTAGATGTCTTGCCTACTCAAAAACAGCTGAAGAGAGGACTGATGAAGAGCTTGATGTTTTAGTTGACTTTTCATTGCTATTCACAGCTGAAGTTGTCGTGCAGGCATTTGGGGTTTGCATAACTGCAGGGGTGTAGGAAAACACAAGGTTTCTAATTGCCTTTGTTGTGTGATAATAGGAGAAAGCTGCTTAACTGCAGTCTAAGAGAAATATTTTTGTGGCCCCTTCCCACGGTGCATTCTAATTCTGTTGTTGTGTAGAGGGAAAACAGGATAACACAGCATGTCTTTATACCATTTCAGTGAGACTCAGGGAATCACAAGGGATTGCAGAGGCACTAACACTCCATAAGTGCCAGGTTCTGCATAGCTCTCCAAATCTACAGTGAGAAAGGTTGTGGCAGGGTTGGAGCCAAGACGTCTAGAGCTGAGCTGTATGAACTCAGGTACCACAGAAGGAGAGAAATGTAAGTGTGGCCTCCCACAGCATGCAGACCTGCTCCTGCCACTGAGTTTTGCATCCAGCTGAACTTATTCCATTGGACTGACTCAGTGAAAAGCAGTGCTCAGACTTTCTTGTGTCTAGGGACCACACTGGAGGATTAATTTTCTCTTTTGGCCTATGTTACATTCATATGTAAGATTTTCATGAAAGCACTTTAGTCTGACCACAGAATCACAGAATGGTAGGGTTGGAAGGGACCTCAAAAGATCATCTAGTCCAAAACTCCTGCAGAAGCAGGTCCACATAGATCAGGTCACATAGGAACGTGTTCAAGTGGGTTTTGAAAACCTCTAGAGAAGGAGACTCCACACCTTCCCTCGGCAGCCTGTGCCAGGGCTCCCTCACCTGAACAGTGAAAGAGTTTTTTCCTTATGTTTAAGTGGAACTTTTTGTGTTCCAGCTTCATCCCATCACCCCTTGTCCTGTCACTGGACACTACAGAAAAAGGTACGCCTCATCAGACACATACCTCTTAAGTACTTGTATTAATGATATCTCCCCTCAGTCTCCTCCTCTCCAGGTTCAACAGTCCCAGATTCTGCAGCCTTTCCTCATAATAAAGATGCTCCAAAGATCCTGCTGAATGGCAGCACAGCCTACTGGGGAATCAGCCAGTCATCCCAGTGTCAAAAGCCAACTTGCTGACAGTACACTCTGTCCTCTCATCCAGGTTGTTGATGAAGATGTTGAATCAGACTGGCCCCAGAACCAACTCTGTGGGACCCCACTGGCCACAGGCCTCCAACTTGATCTTGAACTGAAAGTAAATTGTACAAACTTTGTATCATTTCCTTTTTTTTAAGCTGCTGTTTCCAGCACCGTAAATGCTATGAGGAAGCGATGGAGATGGAGTGCACGTGGGACCCAGCAAAGATTTCTACAGACATCAGCTGCTCTACTGAAAACCTGACCTGTGGTAAGATTAATAAGAGCATTATACTGGAGCCTCACCGTGACCAAGGATTTCATTTTAGTCTATCCACTAAAAGTCCTATTTAAATTAAGCAGAAATGATCTCCACATGTGGATTTTTAAGGGCTTAAGTGTACTGCTCAGAGGTGAATAGAAATAGGAGTACACAGGAGCCCAGCTAGGCAGGAAAATCCAAGTCCAATAACTAGAAAATTGCCAGGGCTCCTGTAACAGACAGCCTCTTGCTGAGGTTTCCCTGACTTTGCAGGACCACTAAGCCTTTCTTGGGGCATCTTCACACACAAGAAATGTAGTGGATGCTGGGGAAAGACTTGAAAAACAATTCCTTTCTGAGGCTTCAAGGCCTAATTTTTATATATTTTGAGGGATCAAATTCTTTCTTCATAGAGTCACATACACTCCTCAGATACAACAGCATCACCAACAAGGGCATGGACCATGCTTTTACTTCAGGTAGTCCTGGTAAGTTGGGAGTACTTAATCAATTTTAATGTAATTTTTCAGTGAGTATTAATTCTCAAAAAGGACTACATGCTAGAAAATCATTTGAGGATACCAGCAAAGAAGAGCAGAATCTACAAACTGACATCCTTGCAGCTTGTTTAAGCAACAACCTGATCCAATCCTCTTTTCTGGTTTTAAATTAAGACGATTCTTGCTATTCAAGCCAATCTATAAAGGCCCAAGTGCATTTAAACATGAATAGTGCTTTTTGCCTCTTTCCATACTTAATAATAGGAAAATATTTTGTTCAAACTAAAATAAAAATTAGGAAGAAGAGAAAAAGAATTGTCCTGATAAAAAACGTGAAACTTCAATGTGACAGCTCCTAAAGGTCAGTGTTTTTTTCTTCAAACACTGAAAGGTAGAATGTTTTGAATTGGGAAAATAGTAGTTCCTGGGAAACTTACATACCCTTTATAAGGAGCAAAAGACATCTTACATGAAAGGCTTGAGTTGTGGACTATGATTTCCCAAGGTTAGGAGGACTGTTTTGATGAAGCCTGGGAAATATCAAAGTTAGTATCACCTGGGTTAAGTTTTCCATGAAAAACTAGAAGCAACAAAGCACTGCTCTGTAATCTTCAGTAGTCTGCAGAGCAAAGCTGATAAGAAGTCTGTTGCCAGCCATGCCAGGCTACATCAGGTGGGGTTTCAAAACCAAAATGTGTCAGACTGTGGAATTTGCACTAATGGATATAGTTACAACCCTTTTGGGAAGGAAGAAGCAGGAGATGGAAAAGATTTTTCAATAGCATTTTGTCTGAATTTTTATTTCCAGAGTCTGGGGATCCCTGTGAAGAATTTCTCTGCAACTGTGATAAAGATGCCATTGAATGTTTTGTGAACGTACATATTAACTCCTCCTTGAATGGGCTGGATGTCTCCTTCTGCTCAGCTCTGGTTACAGGTAATAATGAGGACTTGATCCACTGCCTCCTCCTGCCAGTTTTAGTGCTGGCAATTAATTTGACTCAACGAGAATGAAGCAATAGCTGGATGCTTTCCTGCACTAAATCTGTCAGTCTATCTTGTTCTCCATTTCATGAGTCCTTTCCATTTACTGCTACTCAAGTGAATACCATGAGAGAAGAAGATGGACTAATTGCCATTGTGGAGCAAGTCCAGGAGAGGTTATTGAGGTAGGGAGGGATCTAGAGCACACGTCTGAAAGAGGTGGATGCTCAGGGGAGGGTTTTTTTTGCTGTCCTCAATACTTAGTGAGGTGATGGAGCCAGACTCAACAGGATAAAAGGCAAGAGACACAATTGCAACAGTGACATTCCAGTTAGATAGGAAGAAAATTCTTTTTTAGGAGGCTCCTTCCAATCTTGTGAGGTTTTTGCCAACTTGAATGAATGGGTGATACCTGAGATTATTGGTGACCCACTGAGGTCTCTAGCAGGAATGCCAAATTGACAAATATCACTAGCTAAAATCTTCCCTTAAATCAGGCAAAAACTAACTGGAAAATAGAAAATAGACCTACCTTGCTCTGTTACTTGGTTTCCATCTTGGAAGGAAAATTCCTCTCTAAAGATGAAGGGGATATTTATCTCTATGGTCACACACTGGCCTGTGCTTTGTAGCTGAAATTCCAGCCTTGTAAGACTGAACATCTGTTCTGTGGAACAGGGCTAGATTAAAAACCTAATTCATATGGATTGCAACCAGAGCATGGGCAGGGGGATGACTTTTGAACTCCCAAGATGAGACAGATGTGAAAAAGTAATGCTAGTTTCTCTAATCTTTTGGCTTGTGCTCCAAAACCCCAGTGCTAAGCATAGAAATACACATCTATATCATGCTCTGGATGAATGCATCCCATTGTGAATAGGTTAAGGGAGAAGAAAAGGCCACAGGAAAATTTACATCAAAGCCACAAAATTGTTTTGTGTAAGCCAGTAATCTTTCACGGGGATCAGATGGCTCTAATATAAAGTATGGCAGTTCCAACACATCACAAATAATGGGGAAATTGCTAGGTGCTAACAGGAAAATCATGCTGGTTGTACCACTGCTGATAAAGACAGGTTCAATTTTAGCTCACTGAATACCTCCACTAATTTTCAGCTCCTGATTATATTTCTTACTAGAAAAAAATATTGCTTTGAATGAAACTTTTTCACTTGGTGTTCACTCATGTCATGGTCTTTCTGTGTAGCTGTTCTGTCCTATTCAGGCTTTGAAAGAAAAAATCCTATCTGAAAAATCTCCAGGAAAAAGGATTTTGGTAGATTCTTTATTGTAGTGAAAAAAAAATGAATGAAACAGGGATATATTTGCCTAGATCTTTGCTTTAATAGGAATAAATTTAGTGAACTCCTGACTCGTACTGTTCTGATTAAATAGTGGCAAACCCCTTGTCTCACACTTTCAGTCTATGAGAGAGTTTTCTCTTTTCAGAGACAACTAGCAGGAGAGAGCTGACGACACATCACACGGAAGGTATGTCCCTATTTCTGTCATTCTTTGACTGGAATATATTAAATTGAGACCAATTTATACTCAGAAAAAATATCCTAGGTATTTTAGAAACTACAAATTCCTTTCTGAGAAGCAAAGACAAGCTTTAGCAAGATGTCAAAATAGAAAAGGATGAGGAAGTCTAATAAACCAAAGCATCATTTTTGTGATAAGCACAAGCACCCAGGAAAATTTCAGCCACGACTCCTTTGTTCAGAAGAGAACGCTGATTCTCATTTAGAAATAATATAAGACAAAACACTAAAAGCAGCTAAAAAATATTTTCATATGGATCCCTTTCTATTTTCATGCACATTTAAGGCTCTGCTTTAACAAAGTTCTGGGCCAAGGGCCTGGATTTAAAAGTGTAAGCTTTCTTTTTGGCCTGTCACCAGTGGTGTTCTCGAGGGCTTGGTGCTGAGGCCGCTTCTGTTGAACATCTTTATCAATGAGCTGGAACAGGCGATTGAGTGCTCCCTCAGTGAGTTTGCAGATACCACCAAATTGTGTGGAATTGTTGATCTATTTGAGGGCAGGAAGGCTCTTCAGAGGGACTTGGACAGGCTGGAGTGATGGGTCAAGGCCAATTGTGTGAGATTCAACAAGGCCAAGTGTTGAGTCCTGCATCTGGGCCACAACAACCCCTAGCAACACTACAGGCTTAGGGCAGACTGGCTGAAAAGTTGTCTGACAGAAAAAGAAAGACCTGGGGGTGTTAATCGACACCTGGCTGAACATGAGCCAGCAGTGTGCCCAGGTAGCCAACAAGGCCAATGGCATCCTGGCCTGTATCAGAAATAGTGTGACCAGCAGGGCCAGTGAAGTAATTGTCCCCTCTACTCAGCACTGTTGAGGCTGCTCCTCAAATACAATGTCTGGGCTCCCCAGTACAAGAATGACATGGAGATGCTGGAGCATGTCCAATGATGGGCAATGAAGCTGGTGAAGGGTCCAGAGCACAAGCCTGATGATGGGAGTCTGTGGGAGTTGAGATTATTTAGCCTAGAGAAGGCTGAGAGGAGATATGATCACTCTCTACAACTACCTGAAAGAAGGTTGTCGTTTGGTGGGGGTAGATCTCTTCTCTCTAGTAAAGAATCACAGGACAAGAGGAAATGGGCTTAAGTTGTGCTGGGGGAGTTTTAGACTGCCCATTGGGAAGGATTTTTTTCATTGAGAGTTGTTGTCAGACACTGGCACAGGCTACCCAGGCAGGTAGTGCGAGTCACCATCTCTATAGAGATTTAAAAGACACATAGATGAGGTTTAGTGTTGAGCTCAGCAGTGTGAGATTAGTGGATGGACTTCATGATCTTAAAAGTCTTTTCTAACCAAAATTATTCAATGATTCTTATCTTGATACCCCCACTACAGGCCATGTATTTAAGTACCTGCTGAAATGGGGATTTAAAGGATGCTGATTGCTAGCCAATTTCTCATGTTGAAACTCTTTGGGATAGAGACTGAGGGATTTAAAAAATCATTATTACACTGTATGTTATTGAGTAGAATTTAGCATCAGCTGTGAGTAAATTCTAATGTAAGATTTCAATACCACTACCATAATTATCAATAATTAGGTTTGTATTTCTTATCTCCCTGTACAAAAAGCACAACAATAATATTTAGAAGTAAGTTTCATTCTGATGACTCTGATCATGTTATGCCAAGATCCAGCCTAATGAGCCTCTCGTTAATGCTTTTATATCTGCAGAGTTCTTTCACCCTGGGACTGACAAAACACAGGCTGCAACTGCATCTGTGGAAGAAGGTTTGCAACTTACAGTGCAAGAAACACAAAACAAGAATAAGCTGCTTACTTTCTTTCTGCTCTTCTGAAAGGACAGATCTAAAAGTAGACATAATGTTTTGGTGATCGAATTCAAGGCTGAATGAGAAGGTGCAATTTTTCAATTCATGCATGCAATGTGCTTAACCAGTGTTTGCAGTACACTTCCTAGGGGCTGAGAACAACAAATCCCAGTTTCACCAAACCAGGCCTTTTTTTGCCCTGGGAACACAGGTTGCAGCAGGTGAGCTGTTTGGCAGAGAGGTATTATAACAACCACTGCACTCACAGCCAATTGCATATCTCTGGTCTTTAAAGAGAGAGTAGCATGGGGAGGGACTGAGCACTGTTTGTTGACAAGTCAGTAGTTTGAGTTTATTTACTTGACCCAGGAATGGATGCTTGCAAAATGCCATTGCTGCAGTATGAGACAAGTGTTCTCTTCATACCTTTTTGTGCACTACAACACAAGAGGCCATGGGCAGAAATCAACCAAAGCCTTGGGTGGCTCTGAGAGGGCACAGCTAGTAAATGGAGGCCCAGTTATACAGTAGTGAAATAAAGAGGGGTCTCAGTCTTGAAGCACTCATTTAGTTGATGTGCTCTTGTAATGTGGGCCCAATCCCAGGCAAAGCCAATACTGCCACACACAGAATCCTGTTATCTGCCAAGCACACGTGCAACATGCACTGATGAGTGTGACAAAGCCACTGCTCAACACAGAGAAACTCAGGAGTTATTTTGTGGGAGTGGGGAGAGGTGAAAATTTGCACTTTATGAGAACTTGAGAACATGGTTTCATGCTGCAGCATGCTCCTCTGTGTTTCTCAGTGAGCCATTGCCCTCAGTGTGAATCTGGTCTAATGAAAACACATAGGGATTTATTTTTCTTCTGGTTTTTTTATTTTTTCTTCTTTGCTTCCTTTTCCTCTTTTTTTCTTTTTAAAAAGATGTTCTAAAAAGGGCCACATGTACATGCATATGTATCTGAAAATGCTTCATGCCAAGTTTAACTGCTGGCTGTTCCTTCATACATCTCCTGTATTGTCATGGTGGGATTTTTACCAAGTGTTTCGTGCTTGCATCTAACTACAGCTCCAATATTGATTCATGCTTTTCTAGCTGCTTCTGGGAGGCTTAGTAATAGAAAAAGGAGACCTCCTGGAGTCTCTTCCAATCCAAACCATTCTGTGTAATCAGCAATAGGTTTATTTTATCAATATCACTTTGGCTCCAATGGTCAATGCATTGCTGAGAAAAACAAGAGCCTGTACAGGAGTCTCTCTAACATGAAATGTCCGAGTCTGTCTGCTCTGCTGAAAAAGTTGTTCTCAGCAGCCTGACTTTTCCTAACAGTCTGTGCTGGCAACTCCCACCTCAACAGAGAAATTTGGTGTTGCTGTACTGAGCGCTGGTGAAATCACTAATTGTTGTCCTCTGTTAATAACTTGAGTGTATCATAAAATCTGTATGCTGTGTGGGCAGATCTGCATGGCTCCAGGAAGAGTATTTGTAGTATTTATTCTTAGCTACATGCAGAATTTCCCACTCCAGTTTTATTTTCAATGTCTAGCAGGAATTGCTTTCATTTCAACACATCACTGTCAAACCAAATGGCGTCAAATGTGCACCTTACTGAGCTATTAACACTGCTGCTGATCCCTTTCTGCAAGCTTTCATAGGCTCCCTTGTGTTCTTAGCAGTGCTTTCATTTCTTGTAATCTATTCATATATCCTATGATAGGTTATTTTCAACACATACTAGAACCATAACATCAGAGGGACAAATTTAATGTATCTTTCATCGGATTAATAAATTCAGCCAAGGAATTCAAAAGGCTTTAAATATGTGGAAACACATATTCACTAGTATTTTCAAAGTGTTTTGTTTGTGAAATGGCACATTGTTCATATTGACATTTAGAAAGAAAATGAAACCATTGGATTTCCATTTGATAACAGCATTTTCATTTACAAGTTAGCTTATACAAAACAGGTTCTAAAAGACAGAAAAAATAAGTTAAGTAATGCTCAAATTAAACAAAACTTTTGTGCTCAACAACACAGTTTCAGATAATCTAAAAATAAATACCAATTTAAGTTTTAGGATAAAGAATCATCATCAAATTATATTTCTACCCAACCTCAATTTATTTTCCTCTTTGTGTTTCCTTGTGGTTACAATCTCTCAGTTGTCCAGCTCTGTAACTGTTGAATAATTTTCTGCCTTTGCTAATGTTCCTCTCAGTTATGGTACCCTCATGTCAACTAATCCTTTTCTTAAGCATTTTATTCAGAAAATTATACCTGATGATATTTCACCTGCACTTCATCTCCCAGTATGGCTGATGAACCAGCAGCCTGGGTTATTTTCAGCAACCAGCACAGCACTTTACCTCAGTGTGCAACACATAACGTTTAAAAAAAAAATCAGCAATGACCTGGTCATATTTAACCAGCATCTTTTCTCCTGCAAGGCAAGAGATGGAAAGAAATACTAGTGCAACTGCTTTTTTGCTTTTGCAGTTTTTTATCTTGAATGTTTTTTCTCTATGATCATCAATTCACACCAGTTCTGCCTGAGGATATTACTCTCATCAGCTACCCAAAATTAAAATCCTTTCATAGAACCATAGAGTGGTAGGTGTTGGAAGNAAACAGCCCCAGTTCCCTCAGCCTTTCCATGTACAAAAGATGATCCAGTCCCCTGATCATCTTGGTGGTCCTGTGCTGGACTCTCTCCAGCAGTTCCCTACCCCTCTTGAGCTGAGGAACCCAGAACTGGACACAGGACTCCAGATGAGGCCTCACCAGGGCAGAGTAGAGGGGGAGGAGAACCTCCCTTAACCTGCTGACCACACTCTTCTTGATGCATCCCAGAATGCCATTGGCCTTCTTGGCCATGAGCGCATGTTGCTGGCTCATGGTTAGTTTGTTATCAACCAGCACTCCCAGCAAGTCAATCCCCAGCCTCTACTGGTGCATGGGGTTTTCCTGCCAAGGTGCAGGACTCTGCATTTATCCTTCTTGAACCTCATGAGGTTTCTCTGTGTCTCTTTTCCATGTCTTCTGCTTTCCTCTTTCCAATTTTTCAGGAGAGGGTGGATTTATGGAAGCAGTGGTCCCAGTAGAAGAAATAACCACCTCCCCAGCCTTACTCCCAGGAGGTATTAACTCAATACAAGTCAAAACTGTCCCCACTGAGAAGATTCCTGCAGGCACATCTGCAAGGACAAAAGAACAAGGCAAGTGAAAACTGAATTACAGTTATCCTAACTTATAGTACTTCCCTAATCCTTTTCACAGCTATCTGAGGATTCAGCAGTTCTCATAGATATGTAGAATATAATTATTTTCTCCCTAAATCTAGACAGAGTATGTATAATACAGTGTGCACACAGGCTGACTACTCTGAAAAGGGCAGCTCCCTGTCAAACACTCTCAGAGAAAGCTTAACCCACCACTAATGAACACCCTTCCAACTATGAATTAAATACATGTTAGAAGACAGGCAATTGATCATGGTTCAGAAAATGCACTTTTGGACACCTTACTGAAAGAAGAGCTCGTTCTGCTTTTGCAAGTCTAACCTATGCCTATGTCACCTCCAGAGACAAGCCCTGCAAGGGGTGGCCGGAGTACAGCTTCTGGAATAGCTCTGGGACTGGCACTGTCTGACAGGGGACCCAGTGAACCTGCAGGAAAAGGTAAATGAAAGTATTTTTCTCAGTTTTATCTAATGAAACGTTGAGCTATTTTAAAAGGTATATGTATGTAATACATATAGTTACTCTAAACCATTTAGACAAAACACATACGTATTGGTATTTCTAAGAACAACAGGAGATGAAGTCATTTGCAAAAGCTTCAAACTGTTTAACCTCTTCCACCAATGTGCTATCATTAACTAAAAAACTATTCAGGATTGGGTTATAAGTACATTTTTCATACAGAAACTCTGAATTAGTCAAGAGGGAAGCTACTGAATACTCAGCTACGTTTGAGTATTCTAAGAGAAAAAAAAAATCAATTGTGGGATTACAAAGCATTGTAAAGTACTCTCATTGCAATCCAGTTTGACTTGTAGTTTATATCTTCATAGAGGTATCTCTGCCCTTTAAATATTTTCCCCTTCCACTTTGCTTGTCTTGCTCAGGAATGTTCTAAGAGCCATAGTTAATGGACTGGAGCAGTAGTTTAGAAGTAGAAAATGTTGTCTTTAAAAGTTTCTGATAGCTCTGAAAATACTTCTGTCACCACAAGAGATTCCCTCAACCAGTGAAAACGTGTCAAATAACACTTTTTGTTTTTTGCTTTATAGTATGTGAGCGATTAACCTTCCTGCAAGAGAGAGGAAATGGAAGAGTGAAGAGGGAACTGCCCCAGTTGGGACAGATGTTGTTCTGTTTAACTGAGCGATGCCCAGAGGAATTTGAGTCTTATGGTTGCTACTGTGGCCAAGAAGGAAGAGGTTCTCCTAGTGATGCACTAGACAGGTGTGGGCTCTTCTGTGATCTGACAGTACCTGTGGGTACTACTGGGGTGCCTATGGAAAACATTGCCTTTGTTGGGCCTTGTATAACACCAATGTTTTGAAGAGGACTTAAAATTAAAATAAGAATCATAGAATCTTAAGGGTTGGAAGGGACCTTGAAAGATCACCTAGTCCAACTCCCCTGCTAGAGCAGGACTACCTAAAGTAGCTCCCACAGGAACTCATCCAGGTGGGTTTGGAATGTCTCCAGAGGAGACTCCACAGCCCCCCTGGGCAGCCTGTTCCAGTGCTCTATCATGTTCCCTGGGAAGAAATTCTTCCTTGTGTTGCTTTGGAACCTCTTATGTTCCAGCATATACCCATTTCCCCTTGTCCTATCATTGGACATCAAGAACAGCCTGGCTCCATCCTCCTGACTCCCATCCTTTATGTATTTGTAAACATTAATGAGATCACCTCCTCAGTTTCCTCTTCTCCAACGTGAAGAGCCCCAGTTCCCTCAGCCTTTCATCATAAGTGACGTGCTCCACTCCATCACCTTTGTGGCCCTGCACTGAACCCTCTCCAGCAGCTCCGTCCTTCTTGAACTGAGGGGCCCAGAACTGGATACAATATTCCAGATGGGGTCTCACAAGGGCAGAATTGGTGGGGAGGAGAACCTCTCTCAATCTACTCACCACACTCAAAAGAGAACAATGAGAGATAAGTAGAGCAGAAGGAAGAGTATGTCAACAGAGATGAGGATAAAGGTTGCTGTGAAACTTGGCTAAGAGGTGGTTTGCAAAGTGATTTATGATGAGCAGAGTTAACACTCACCAGTGTGCCCCTGTCCCTCATAAGAGCGCAGAGCTCAAGTGAAGCACTGCCTGAGCTCCTGCCAAGAGACTGTGTGCTGTCACAGCGTGGCTGGCAAAGGGGAGGAATGCTGAAGCATTTCCACTAAAGAAATCTCCTCTGAAAGTGTTGCATTTGCAGTTAAAAATCTCTCCCTGTGTGGAAGTTTTTATAGCTGTGGCTACACCAGACCCAAGTACAGAACTTAGCACATGGAGTTTTCTGACGCTTGCACACAAATAAGCCAGGTTACACGTTATAAAGTAGACTGGACGAAGGTGAATCAAGACTCTGGCTGCCAAGATACAGTTTTCAGATTTTCAGTCAATAATATTTGAACACTTGCAGACACTCTTCACAGAGCAGTGGTCACAGTTACAACTCTGTGTGCCTTAAAACACCTAAAAAAATACACCACCCTTAAACATAGGGCACTAAATGAGGAAAGAGGTAGTGTAAGGAGGAATAGGAAGAGAGCAGGGACAGTTTGGGTAAGAACAGTTTTCCTTCTGTTTATGGACTTTTTTTTCCCTCTTGATATGAAAACTAAAATGTCTCAGTTTTAATGGTCATCGAAAACAAAGAGATGAAATGACCACGAGTACCCTGTGATGCAGGGAAAGCCAGTACTTTCATTGACATCTACTGTTGATCTTAGGTGCTGCTTCTCTCATCACTGTTGCATAGAACAAGTTCAGAAACTCGGATGTCCTGCAGAAAGAAGTTCAAGATCTGAAGTTGTATGTTCTGATCATAAGCCACAGTGTAAGTTTGTGCGAGAGGCAATTCCTCATGTCCTGATGACAGTCTCAAAGCATTGCAGCCTGAATGCCACCATGCCTGTGAGCCGCTAAATCTCAGGATGGAGACAGAAGCATTTGTATTGCAGAATGTTAACAATGCTTACTATAAAGCTGAGCTTTTTCTTGGTTGAGATAAAGGTCATTACATCTTGGTTATGATGTGACCAGGTCAGGCTGAGAAAACTACATTCAAGTTATGAATGGAGACAGAAGTCAGCTGTTGGTGTCTTTACATTCACAAATTCAACTGCAGCCAGTTGGACCTCCAGCTGCCCAGCACCTTGGTGTCAGGCTTATATTTAGATGATTAAGGATGAAGTTGGTGACTAGAACTCAAGGCAGATTTGAAAACTCTGTTTTCAGATGCTCACCTGCCCCTGGCATATTACATATTGACTAATTTTACCTGCTTTCAAACATTAACCCTGAAACTTCTTTTTAAGGTATTGGTTGGAGCATATGCGAGAAATTGCTGTGTGCTTGCGATAAGGCAGCAGCCGAGTGCATGGCCTCTGCCTTCTTCAATGAAAGCCTCAAGTTTCCACACAGGCAGGAGTGCCAAGAGGGGAAAGTCTCATGTCAGAGTTACCCTTATGAAAGGCCTGCAACAGGCCCAGAAACAGGCCCTGGGATTTCCAGCTCTGAGGAGAGCAGCGAGGAAGAAGGTGCAGGGCAGAGTGCAGGACCGAGAGCAAACCGTCCCCTTGGAAACACCAGAACTGTGCAAGGTGAAGGCAGATAACCAGCCACCACCATGAGCTTCAGACACTCCACCTAAGCTTTCACAGCCAGCCATTGTGTATCTTACTGCTTCTTAGCACTCTACATGCTGCTTTACACTTCCCAGCACACAAATGATGTAATCATAGTCTAGGTGTTAAACGCGAGGCTCTGTAACTCCTTACCATAGTGAAGTCAGCTCTGTGGACCGTCTGCTTAGGTTGGATATTACCTGAAAGAATTATTTGACAGTACTCTGTGTAATTTCATCTGATTTCTATGTAAAATCTGTTCTGATCAAAGACTGATTTTTGCTATCTGCATAGTTGGTTCAGGCTGGATCTTGTTGATGGCGGCTAAGTACTTCAGGTTTTTAATTAAACCAATCTGCAACTACTTCAGCTTCTTTTGCAGATGTTCTTCCTTTACTGAGCTTAGAAGAAAACATCCAGAAGAAAAACTAAGGTAATTACATGAAAATGTAATTCCCATCCCACCTAGTTGCAATGTACTGCTGGTCCTCTGGATGATGACAGTAGAGACCGATTCCTTGCCCTAAAGCTGTGTACCGTGAAAGCTTCTCTTCAGTTTGGAGAGATTTCAGGATACTAAAGGGAATAAATGTAAAGGCTCTGCTCCCTGGGGCCCACTGAAACTGATGTACTTGGAAGTATGCAATGTAAAGCTGGACTAATACTTTTGGCTTTTCACTGAACCTGAGTTCGTTTGCTTCCCCTCCTTCCTCAATTCACCACTCCTAAGATTCATCAGTTATCAGACAACAGCAATATAAGACAATAGGTATATCCTTTTACTTGATAAGGTGCTAATTTAGACTATGCTTTGATCATAAAATATTGCCACAAGAAACAAAATTAAGTAGAACTTGGCAAAGCTGAACAACAAAAACCCCTCAGTGCTGGTCAAAGTCAACAGCAACCTGTTGCTTTGATACAAAAGATGCACACAAAGGTATAATCTTTGTGTCTTTCTCATTGAATTTCAGTTGTTGCACACAACTGTACAAATACACAGCTGAAACCCAAAAGGTGACCTTGTCCTAAATGACGTCACACCTTATTCAATGGCATTACTGATATTTCCCTACTTTCTCTGAGCAAAATCAAACCCATAATAATAGGGGACTTCTCTGTAAGCATCTCTGACACTAAGAGTAAAGTTTTGAATTCCTGATCAGAAGCAACTCCATAACTTTAATTTGGCTGACCCTTCATCTGCTTACCTACCATAACTGACTGCTGTGTTTGCACGGCTCGTGGGAACTTTCACAAGTCACTGATTCCCACTCTTTTACTCAGTTGAATCATATTGACCTTAACTTTTGCCTTATACTTTTCAACTGCATCTTTGATCCCTAGTGCCATATCTCACTCCCTAGGAAGGCCTGGACAAGCCCAATAAGTGGATCCATGTGAACCTCATGAGGTTCAACATGGTTGAGTGCAAGGTCCTGCACAGGGGTTGGGGCAACCCCTGGTATCAGCACAGGCTAGGGGATGAATGGACTGAGAGCAGCATTGTCGAGAAGGATTTGGGAATACCAGTGGATAAAAAGGCGGACATGAGCTAGTAATGTGCTCTCATAGCCCAGACAGAAAACCATATCTTGAGCTGCATCCACAGCCGCGTTGGCAGCAGGTCAAGGGAGGGGATTCTGCCCCTCTGCTCTAGTGAGACTCCATCTGCAGTGCTGCATCCAGCTCTGGGGCTCTCAGTACTGCAAAGACATGGACCTGTTGGAGCAAGTCAAGAGGAGGCCACTAGAATGGTCAGAGAGCTGGACACTTCTTATAGGACAGGTTGAAAGAGTTGGGGTTGTTCAGCCTGGCGAACAGAAGGCTCCAGGGAGACTTATAAAGGTTTTTACAAGAATTATCGCAAAGACATGGACCTGTTGGAGCAAGTCAGGAGGAGGCCACTAGAATGGTCAGAGAGCTGGACACTTCTTATAGGACAGGTTGAAAGAGTTGGGGTTGTTCAGCCTGGCGAACAGAAGGCTCCAGGGAGACTTATAAAGGTTTTTACANTGAAAGGCCTGCAACAGGCCCAGAAACAGGCCCTGGGATTTCCAGCTCTGAGGAGAGCAGCGAGGAAGAAGGTGCAGGGCAGAGTGCAGGACCGAGAGCAAACCGTCCCCTTGGAAACACCAGAACTGTGCAAGGTGAAGGCAGATAACCAGCCACCACCATGAGCTTCAGACACTCCACCTAAGCTTTCACAGCCAGCCATTGTGTATCTTACTGCTTCTTAGCACTCTACATGCTGCTTTACACTTCCCAGCACACAAATGATGTAATCATAGTCTAGGTGTTAAACGCGAGGCTCTGTAACTCCTTACCATAGTGAAGTCAGCTCTGTGGACCGTCTGCTTAGGTTGGATATTACCTGAAAGAATTATTTGACAGTACTCTGTGTAATTTCATCTGATTTCTATGTAAAATCTGTTCTGATCAAAGACTGATTTTTGCTATCTGCATAGTTGGTTCAGGCTGGATCTTGTTGATGGCGGCTAAGTACTTCAGGTTTTTAATTAAACCAATCTGCAACTACTTCAGCTTCTTTTGCAGATGTTCTTCCTTTACTGAGCTTAGAAGAAAACATCCAGAAGAAAAACTAAGGTAATTACATGAAAATGTAATTCCCATCCCACCTAGTTGCAATGTACTGCTGGTCCTCTGGATGATGACAGTAGAGACCGATTCCTTGCCCTAAAGCTGTGTACCGTGAAAGCTTCTCTTCAGTTTGGAGAGATTTCAGGATACTAAAGGGAATAAATGTAAAGGCTCTGCTCCCTGGGGCCCACTGAAACTGATGTACTTGGAAGTATGCAATGTAAAGCTGGACTAATACTTTTGGCTTTTCACTGAACCTGAGTTCGTTTGCTTCCCCTCCTTCCTCAATTCACCACTCCTAAGATTCATCAGTTATCAGACAACAGCAATATAAGACAATAGGTATATCCTTTTACTTGATAAGGTGCTAATTTAGACTATGCTTTGATCATAAAATATTGCCACAAGAAACAAAATTAAGTAGAACTTGGCAAAGCTGAACAACAAAAACCCCTCAGTGCTGGTCAAAGTCAACAGCAACCTGTTGCTTTGATACAAAAGATGCACACAAAGGTATAATCTTTGTGTCTTTCTCATTGAATTTCAGTTGTTGCACACAACTGTACAAATACACAGCTGAAACCCAAAAGGTGACCTTGTCCTAAATGACGTCACACCTTATTCAATGGCATTACTGATATTTCCCTACTTTCTCTGAGCAAAATCAAACCCATAATAATAGGGGACTTCTCTGTAAGCATCTCTGACACTAAGAGTAAAGTTTTGAATTCCTGATCAGAAGCAACTCCATAACTTTAATTTGGCTGACCCTTCATCTGCTTACCTACCATAACTGACTGCTGTGTTTGCACGGCTCGTGGGAACTTTCACAAGTCACTGATTCCCACTCTTTTACTCAGTTGAATCATATTGACCTTAACTTTTGCCTTATACTTTTCAACTGCATCTTTGATCCCTAGTGCCATATCTCACTCCCTAGGAAGGCCTGGACAAGCCCAATAAGTGGATCCATGTGAACCTCATGAGGTTCAACATGGTTGAGTGCAAGGTCCTGCACAGGGGTTGGGGCAACCCCTGGTATCAGCACAGGCTAGGGGATGAATGGACTGAGAGCAGCATTGTCGAGAAGGATTTGGGAATACCAGTGGATAAAAAGGCGGACATGAGCTAGTAATGTGCTCTCATAGCCCAGACAGAAAACCATATCTTGAGCTGCATCCACAGCCGCGTTGGCAGCAGGTCAAGGGAGGGGATTCTGCCCCTCTGCTCTAGTGAGACTCCATCTGCAGTGCTGCATCCAGCTCTGGGGCTCTCAGTACTGCAAAGACATGGACCTGTTGGAGCAAGTCAAGAGGAGGCCACTAGAATGGTCAGAGAGCTGGACACTTCTTATAGGACAGGTTGAAAGAGTTGGGGTTGTTCAGCCTGGCGAACAGAAGGCTCCAGGGAGACTTATAAAGGTTTTTACAAGAATTATCAGGACAGACTTTTTAATAAGGCCTGTTGTGATAGGACAGGAGGTGATGGTTTTAGATTAAACCAGGGCAGATTCAGACTGGATACATGGAAGAAATTTTTATAATAAGGATGGTGAAACACTAAAGCAGGTTGCCCACAGAGTTGGTAGATGCCCCATCCCTGGAAACATTCAAGGTCAGATTGGATGTGACTCTGAGCAATATGATCGAGTTGAAGATGTCTCTGCTCATTGCTGGACTGGATGACCTTTCAAAGTATCTTCTAAGCCAAACTACTCTATGATTCACTAACATTTCTTAGAACAAAGACCACTGCTACAAACTTTCTAGGAATTCAGCTGCTCTGAAAGGTCTGGATTTCTTCTCTCTGTAAGGTTGACCTACAGGTCAATGACTGTATCCTAATGCTGGATACAGAGACCCTACCCATGCCTTTCCATACCATAAAGCAGTTAACTAAACCGTAACTGATCTCCCTGTGCAAACTGAACGTTGTGGGCACAGCAGGTGAAAAGATCAGTGAATTTTCTTGGATGAGCAGCTTACATGATATAAAACTCTTGCAGGGAGTATTTCCCATTTAGTATTTTTCCTCCATTAAAACTACAAAGGATTAAAGCACTGCAGAAAAAAAAAAAAAAACCACACCAAAAAATCCTCCAAAATCAAAACCAAACTCTAAAATGTACTTAGCCCCATGAACCCCATTGCCTAGAGTGGTTGCATTATTAACATTATTAAAAAAAAATAAAACAAAGAAGTTTTTTGCTAAGGGATGGAAAAGAAGACAGTCAAGTGATGTGAGAAATAATATCTGCAGACAAGATATTAACTAACTTCCCCAGCACCCCACAGCATGCTGTACAGAAAGGGGGCATTTCAGCACTTCACCAAAATGCTACAACTCTACAAAATGCCCATTTTTGTCCAGTGCTGAGGATCAGATTATGCTGATATGTTTACTTGGTTCTGAATTGGAACTCTTATCAGCTGTTTACCACAAGCATGAAAAACTACTTTATATTTAACAGCATTTATAAAGAAAAATGGGAAAAATAGCGGAAATGGGAAAATTGCCCTTTAAAAAAATGAATTAAGTGCATTGCTGCTTAAAACTAGCACAAGCTCATTTCTCTGACTGATGACAGCTGTGCCTTCTGCTCTGAAGTTTGCACTTAAAATATACACTTATCATAAAGACCTTTCCTTTTCTGCCAATTATTAGAAACTAGTATTACATTCATGATTCATAGTTATCATAGAATCGTAGAATCATAGAATTATAGTGGTTAGAAGGGACTCCAGGTATCATCTAATCCAATCCCCTGCAGAAGNCCATTACCCCTTGTTCTGTTGCTAGATACCACAGAAGAAAGGGATGTCCCAGTCTCCTGACAGCCACCATTTACATATTTGTAAATATTAATGAGATCTCCCCTCAGTCTCCTCCAGACTAAACAGTCCCAGGTCCCACAGTCTTTCCTCACATGAAAGATGTTCCAGTCCCCTGATCATCTTGGTGGCCCTGTGCTGGACTTTCTCCAGCAGTTCTCTGTCCGTCTTGAGCTGGGGAGCCCAGAACTGGGTACTGAATTTTCTGATTGCAGAGAGAAAGATGCATCACTAGCAACTGATCAAATAATAGAGAAACTACCATGCAAATAATCTGTTACTTGAGCAATGTTGTCAGTACTGCCTTCAGGGTTTTTTCGAGGATCTCTTATTTCAGGAAGAATTTAAACACTAAAAGTTTTAAAATAAATCTGAAAAAAATAGGAACAGAGAAGCAACTGAAAAGACAAATACAATATATTCCTCCATTTCAGTATATAGCTCATGTGAGCTAGAGAAGGTCCCATCTTCCTCAAAGTATAAAAAAAAGACTTGCTGTTCCCACTTCTCTCAGGGTGCACTATTAAACCCATTTAAATAAATGAATGCTACCAATATAAAGAGTAACAAACAACAGTATAATCCTCAGCCCTGTTAGTTGGCATCACTGTTTGAGACTGCTACCTGGGGACGAGCTGTGTATAGATGTATATTTACATTCACACATCCTGATATCTTTCTTCAGTGAAACTGATTTTACAAATGCAGCGTGCTTTCTAACCAGGGAGGCAGGCCTGGAAAGCATGGCTTCTTTATTGTCTTGAAGCTTATTTGCTCTTAGGAAATCACTTCTGTGTTGTTGCAGTCTCAAATTTTGGTGGTCTTAGTAATAGCAATGGTTTAACCATAAGTAAAACAGTAGCTTAGTAATGCTGCAATGCTGTAATATCTCAAGTTAAAGATGTCGAAAATGAGGCCTGTTTTAAACACTAAAAAATGATCCTTGATATTTCAGTTGTGAGCAAATAAAAACTGACACCTTAGAAAAGACTAATTTTAAATTTTGGTTTATTTTATTGCTTAAATATAGATTGCACAGTGTGTTCTTACATTTATTGAAACTGGTTTGTTATGTACAGTACAGAATCTATGACCATCAGAACAACAGATGAATTAGCCCTACTCTGTCTGATCTGGGATAACAGGCTAGTTCTATCTTTTGAAATGAACGAGGATTCAACTTACTTTCAAGTGGCCCACTACTGTAATTTTTCAAAATGACATAACAGGGAAGAGAACCCAAAGCAAAAGCTGGAACACATTTAAACAGCTGGAGGCCAATTTAGAACCATTGTGACAATACTCAAAAGTGTTGCAGATAACACAGGGCCAATATGCATATGGAGCTTTAAGTTCTGCAACTTGGCTTAAGAACAATAAGAGGTAAGTGAAACAAAGCAGCTTTATACTGTACAACAGCATTCTTAATTCATTTGGTTTCATTCATTGGCTACATCTAACAATAGCTACCAAAACACAGTCACTCCCTCTCCCAGCTGTCTAGAAAGGTCAGAGCGAACCAATTATCAACTTACAGACTCCCTGAATTTCCTGAAAGGAAGAAATTAAATACCACGTGAACACACACAGTGCCACGAGCTTTTCATTCCCTGCACAAGACCTGCACCACACCTGCATTTCCCAAATAAAACTCATTTGACCATTGGAAACGTGAAAACCCCCCATTAGCAGAAATGAAAAAAAAAAAAAAAACACTTCATCAATAGACCCGAAGCATGAGAGGCTGAATCTAATTCTTTTCACATGCAGCATTCATGCAACAGAATTCAATCACAGAAACAATCCTGTATTTACAGCACAGTCTCCATACTGCAAGAGTGCAAACAGAAGTACATTCTTTATTTCTTAGACTTCTTATTTTCTTTTTGTACAAAAGTGCACAGTGTTACTCTTCAAAAAATGACAGAGTGGGTAAGTGGTTTTACTTTGTTTCCCTATGTTAGATTTACTATTTAAAAAAAAACCCAAAACTATTATATCTTACCTGAAAAAAAAAAAAACCAAAAAGTGAAAACTAAAAGCTAGAGTCCTATTTATGTGTAGACTGTGGTCTGATCAGGCTGAAACGCCGCAGCTGTAAAAATCACAACGGAATGCTGTAGATAAGGGGCTGTTTTCGTCATCCACTAACAGCTGTGATTGCACTGTTAAACTGAAAAGAAGGTCTCAATTACCTTTTGAGTTTGGTGAATGCTTTCTGAAAGTCTCAGCATGTTATCTCATAGGTTTAAGTAGCTGATATTTCTCTGATGATATGTCACATCAGGCTTTTAGAAGTAGTCCAGTGCCATAGTACAGTTCAAAAAACTTCAAATTGAAGGTTTTTTTTCCAGTGAGTTTGCAAATGCTCATCAGCAAATCGGCTGTCCTGATAACTGTTAAATGCAATCATAGATTAATTTAGGTTGGGACATCTGAAGGTCTCCTAAACCAAGTTCCTGCTCACAGCAGGGCCAACTGGAGTTGGATCACTTTCTCTGTGGCCTGATCACTGTCCTAAGATGCTGGCTAACTTCCATCTCATACATTTATTAAAGATACTTGAAAATATTAATTCAAATTTGTCATAGGTACTGCTTTGGATAACCTCATCTCAGTCCTGCTCATAACAGATCTCTCCTCTCTTACCCAGGAAAGGTGGGATATTAGTTCACTAAGGGATTTTTCAGCACTCAATGCAGCTAAGGCTGAGGGAGCCCTGGCACAGGCTGCCCAGGGAGGTTGCAGAGGCTCCTTCGCTGGGTCTTCAAAACCCACCTGGACACATTCCTGTGTGACCTGATCTAGGTGGACCTGCCTCTGCAGGAGGGTTGGACTAGATGATCTTTAGAAGTCCCTTCCAATCCCCACCATTCTATGATTCTGTGCTGCTCCAGCCAGATTCAATTAGATTAGACTTCAAACTTTCTATTCATGGCATTGATGAAAGCTGTTTGTTTTCTCTTTGCCTGCAGAATTTAGAGAGTCATAAAGACAGCCTTGACAATTAGCATCAAAAGGTCAGTGATCTACTGGATCGGTTTTACTTTATTTACATTTGAATAGTATACTCAGATACATAAACCTATGAAAATTACCATATTTTTCTTATTTCTAGAAAAACTTGAAAAATGGAACAAAAACAAACACACAGATGCATCTCTAAAAATGCTTTTTGCTTGAAAACATATGTAATAAATTCTTGATCTTTAAATAGTTGCATCCATTTTTTTCTTTCCATTTCTAAAATACTATTAAAAAGCTGTAATAATAAACTACAGAGAAATATCTCATAGAATATATTTGTAATTTCTGCATTTATGATTTAAAATGCTCTCAGCTTATTTTCTGCTATACTAAATATATCTTGTGTATTTATACTAAAGCAGACAGTAAAATCTTACTGCAACTTTCAAAAGTACAGTCTGTAAACCATACACCTTAAGACATGAAAAAATATTGCACAATTCAGTGCTTCAAGAGATTTCTCCTCTCTTATGCAAAGCAGTTAACTTTTAGGGAGGAACGTAGGACATATACTAAGTGTCTATATCTCAAAAGCAGGTTATGTGATGCATCAGAAAAATACTTAACAAGTGTCCATTAATTCATTTACTGTACTTGAACACCTGTAAGGTGTTGTTTTATTCCAATGTAAACAAGTTGACTAGCTACAACAGCATGAACAAAAGGGAGCTAAGATAGTGCTCCACTGGTTATATGTAGTAAGATGAAGCAAGCCAAAAGCATTCTATTTGGATATATAAGTGAGGTGGAGAGGAGGAAAAAACCCAAACAAATGACTAAACAAACAAACAGCTCTAACAGATTCTTCAGTTTCAATGCCTGAAATTAAAGGAATTTACATAAATATAAATTCCTAGGGTAACTAAATATGGCAAGTTTTAAATCTGACTTTTACATGTACACAAATACAAAAATGAAGAAACGTGAGATATGAGAAGCATAACTTCAAACACATCACAGAAATAAACTACTCAAGACAGTCTCATGAGTTTGGCTAGAGTAATCTGTATTTGGCTCATGTCCATCATTACTTTAAGTTAGTTTAGATGAAATAAACAACAACATTTGAAAACTCATCTTGTTCTTTCTACTGTACTCTAATCTAAATAACGTCCAGCAGACTTCAGAAGACACTTAATACACACAAAGATCCGGAAACTTCATCTCATAGACTGGAACAGATTGGTAATGAGCATGTCCAGCAGTAATGGTCACCATTCCTGAGGGGCTAGGTGGAGGACTGTGTGAGAAGAACAATCAATAGACATAATTTATAATTACATGGACTGCTTTCTTTTTTATAACTTTATAAACTAATAGCTGAGAAACAAGAGTAACCTACCTTCCCAAACATCAGTATTTTACCCTGTTCTTGGAATTCTTATGAAATGGTCGTGCCTTGGGGTTTTTTTGTACTCTGATCTAAATCACCAGCTTCTGTAACTAATGTTACAGAACTATGCAATTGCATTTTATGACTAACAGATAATATTTATACTGCACAAAGGATGTGCATGACTCCATAATAATGTCATCTACTATTTTGGGTGTTCAGTATCTAATTATTTTCCCAACAGATACAGGAATGGGAAAACAACACCATTATTCAATACTACTGATATACACAGAAATATTCTAAGAATATATGTACACTATAACATGGTTTCTGGATATTCTCCACTATCTAAAAGATTCAAAATACTAACAAGAAAATCTAAGCGACAATTTTAGATGAACAGAGGTCTGGAGGGGACACAACTGGGACAGCTGACCCAACTGATCCCAGGGATATATCAAACCATATGATGTCACATACAGCAGTAACAAGTTTAAGGGAAGAAGTAGGAAGTGTGAGGATGTTTGAAGTGATGGCATTTGCATTCCCAAGCCACCATAGTGCTAGAGCACTGCTGTCCTGGAGATGCTTGAACACCTGCCTGCCCATGGGAAGCTGGGAACAATTTCCTTGTTTTGATTCACTTGAGTGCACAGCTTTAGTTTTACAACTGTCTTTATCCCAATCCAGGAGTTTTCTCACTTTTCCCTTTCCATATCTCTTCCCCGTCCCACTGAGGACGAGTGAGCAAGTGGCTGTGTGGGAATGAAATGTCTATTGGGGTTTAAACTGCAACATTCAGTCAAGTCAATTATTTTCTGCCTATTACATGTGTTTAGGAGCAATCTGACATGACCATGTGAAAGTAGACACAATTACTTTATAACGTAGTTTTCATTCATTATCTTCATCTTGCACAAAACCTTACCGAATGGTGAGTTCCAGGATCTGTGCAAGTCTATCATGAAGCAAGTTTGCCTAGAAAAAAACAAACCAAACAATTGAGTTATTAACTACCATACATTGAACTGCGCTAAAATTAATGTACCGCATCACCACATGGGAAATCTTGGCAGCACTTCCTGTCTTGATTTCTTTTCTCACTGCTGCAAGGATTCTGAGCCATGAAGAAGCATGAGAGATTGAATGAGCCTGTCTTGGAGCGTAAGGAATTACATAGCAAATCTTGCTGTTGCAGATAGCAGTTTAACAAACCCAAATACATTTAGTTATTCAAATTATAAAATGGAGTAAATACTGTTCCTGTTAATCAAGGATAAAATAGGAATGGGTTGTGAATCCAGGTTTCAAAGATAGCAAGGAAAATACTAAGATAAAGAGTGTATGAGATTTTTCCCTCCTGTTCAGATAGTTTAGGAACAATCAAAAGTACACTTTAAATAACTGGAATCTTCCACCATTGATAATAGTAGAGACAAGAACTGAGGACAAAGAGCTGAACTTCTTCCAAAGTAACAGCAGTAGTGACATGATTGTGTAAACCACCTTTAGCCAGCACATTCCCATTAATGCTTACACTCATATCTTCAATGCTGTGTAAAAGTTTTCAGAAACTCACTTTGGTTTCACATTGTGCTGCAATTTCTTCAAATGGTGCTTTTTGGAACTTTTCGATCACAAGTCGCCTTTTTTCTTTTTCCTGTTCTTCAAGTCCATTGTTATCTTAAAAAAAGAACCAAAACACCACCCCAACAAAATCAATCTTTTCCAAGAAAGTATCAATAAAATAAACCTTCACATAAGCACTGCAGAAGCAAACAAGTACTGTATTTGAAGTGATGTAGCCATACAGAATCAAGCTGTCATCGGTCACTGCTTCTAAAGCAAAATGCAGACACAACCGCAAGGAGTTGGTTTGTGGACTCCAGTTTTGTCCCTTTCTTACTCTGTGCTTTAATTGTAAGTGCATCCAGTCTTCCTTTTACTTTGTTATCTGGACTCAGAACTGTACTACTTACTCACTGCACACAAGTTCAGCTTCAAAAGAACAGGAAGGAGTATCCTCCCTCCTGGTACCATGCAGATGGGTGAGTAGAATTTTCTATTAGAATATGGGAAAAGCAAGATCAGCCTCACTAGGGTGAGTGAACCTACAACCAGCTGGAAATTTTCAGCACCTGATGAACTGAAGTACCTCAGTGACCTGCCTAAGGTTTGAAGCACTGTCAGATTCAATTATGGTTTAAAAAAGCGGTGTCGATTGTTTAAAACACTGATGTCTAACCCATACTTTGGACAGGATTTTGGTGGACTGAACGGCATTGATTAGTAAATACTTATAGTGATATGAAATAAACTGGGTAATTCTGATTTCTGGCAGCTGGGTCATTTGTCAGGAAAAATATTTATTTGAAAAAATGGAGTGGTTTTGAAGTCCACAGTGTGTACCTTGCAATCTATTTTCTGAATGCACTGAAGACCTGAAAAAACTTCATACATCCAAAATACTGAAGTTACTCTATAAATAATCAATCAATGGAACTTGAAAATCTCACATTGGTTGTAGTAGAGAGTAAATTTAATAGATGACAGGCATTTCCAGATGCTTTTCATTCAGTCAGATTCAGAATATGAATTCACAATAAATTATCAAGATACTGTTTCAGAAATTTAGAAGTAACTGAAGTTTTAAATAAATTTAGTAACTGAAAAGAAACAAATGTAATATTTTATTTATTTATTTATTTAATTTATTTATTTATTGTATTTTATTGTATTATTTTAATTGTTATTCTAAGCACATTTTTTTCCTCAGGCAATTCCACAGTAATCTAGAACTATGCTGCACAAACTCAGTTGCAATAAATCTTACCGATTGCTTTCTTCAAAGCTTCGAAGGTGATTTCTTCAGTATTATCAACCTAAACACAAAGAAACAAAACCACCTTTAAACCTTACCTATAAGCTTCTAGACAACAAGGAATGTGATAAATTCAGAAGGCCAAAACAGCCACAGAGGTTTTGTGCCTTATAAGTTTCCAGCTTTATCTGGAGTTTCTATGACAACCAACAGAGCACTAACTCACCTTTTGAAGCCACTGCAATCAGTGAGGTAATTTTTATCAATGAGACGAAGGAAAACTTTCCAGACTCTAGTCAAGATGCTCTATGGCAACTACACTCTGGAAAAGCACTTGTATTTTGGCAAAACATTTATTTGGGTTAGGAATATGCTGTGATGTCTTTATACTGTTAAACTTCAGTATGGTTCTTGGATAACTGTTGTGAATAACAGCAACTGCTTCCTGAGACTAGCCAAGTTACCAGCAGTGTGATACTAAAACGAGACATGGTAGTGAAGGGTAGAGTGGAATATGGTTTTTTGCTTTAGGCTAACTTCATACCAGAATGGGATCCTAAGACTTTGGTGCTTCTCATAAAATCATAGAATGGTAGGGTTGGAAGGGACCTTTTGAGATCATCTAGTCCAACCTCCCTGCAGAAGAAAGTCCGCCTAGATCAGGACGCACAGGAACATGTCCAGGAGGGTCTTGAAGACCTCCAAGGAAGGAGATTCCACAACCCTCCCTGGGCAGCCTGTGCCAGGGCTCTCTCACCTCAACAGTGAAATAGTTTTCTGTTATATTTAAATGGAACTTTTTGTGTTCCAGCTTCATCCCATTACCCCTTGTCCTGTCACTGGATANTCCCCCCCCCCCCCCCAGTCTCCTCATTAATATTTATATACCATGAACATTGGAGGTAAAGGACTCTTCACAACAAGCTATGTCTCTTGGCCTGACAAAATTTCGTAGAATCAGAGAATTTGTTCATTTTGCAATATCCATTTGCTGCTGCACACATACCTCCTTAGGAACTGCTTGGGGTTGCAAAATTAGTAAAGATATGTGAACATTTTTGAAGTGATCTACTTTGTAGACCTACAGTTTCTATATCAGTAAGTATATCTGTGGAGAAACCACTGGCAGAATTACAGAAGAATGCTTAGAAGGCAGAACAGTGTTCACCTAAATATGGTTTCTCTGTTTGGACTGCCTTTAACTCTTCAAAACTTACCACAGGTAAACAGGCAGTATTTCAATTTTTCCTTATACACACTGAGTGTTTAGAATGGTCTAATAGATCTTTCATCTTAAATTGTATAGCATAGCTGAAAAATTATTTCACTCTATTCAGATGACTGAATTCTTCCCTTTTGTTTAATTAATTGACTTGACCTACTCTAAATGGAAAAGCCAGAAAAGGCATCCATTTCCTTTGAAAGTAGTGTTATTTCAGGAGACAGAGCAGTGAGCTGTACTTTTCTAACAGATTTATTTGTCTACCTCTGAATATATAAAAAGGTAACAAATAAACAGCAAAACACTCTTTATATCAAATATTTGTGGATATAGCAATCTATGAAATATATAAAGAGTATTCAGGTTTAGAAATAATCACCTTTTATTGGATGTTTGGTAAATATTACTGTCAGCTTTTCAGGTTTCTAACTAACATCCTGACATGGTTTAGCAAGGAGTTGCTTTTGCTTAGTAACAGGGGGAGCGGGTTGCAGTGAAGACCCGGTAAAAGTTTTTTAGACTCTCCCCCGACTCCTGGGTTCAGACCCACCCCCCGGCCTGGCTGGGCCAATCTGGCGCCTCTGCGATCACTATTTAGGGACAGGAATTTGAGGTGCCAGGCAGGAGGTGTAAGAGTGGTACAAGATGGAGGCGACCATGCGGACCCCACAGTCGGAGAAGGTGGAAGGATGGAGCATCAGACCAGAGACCCCTCTGCAAGCCGTGGTGAGAGTGCAGCCGGTACCCCTGCA
>WBNH01011764.1:0-78955 GCA_013401255.1 Urocolius indicus | reverse complement strand
GGTTTTTGGGGTTTTGTGTTTTAGTTGGTATTAAATTGTTTTCTGGTTTTTCTTCCCCAAGCCGAGTAGCCTGGTCTGTTTTGTCCTGCACCTTAAGCGGCAATTAAGCCCTCCCTGCCCTTTTGCAATCCTTTAGTCTTCGATACTTGAGGCTAATCGTGGTCTTTTGTTCCCTGATGGGCAGAAACTACGACACATCCATAGCAGTTTCTGATATCAGACAGCATTATACTTGGTTATTAATATCACGGAAGCACTAACTGCTTTTACAAGTGCTTTCATCTTATAAATGGAGGTAACTATAGAATAAGCTATCTTCCTGCACAGGATTCACAAACAGACTCGCCACAATAAAAAACTCTGGTTGTGCTGACAGAATTGCATTCTTATTGTATACAATAATAGATTTTATGGATAAACTGTCTTCTGCCTCAGATAGTGTAGGAATGATGCCATACATCATCAGTCCTAGAACTTCCATTAATTAAGTAGTTTATCCTCTCAATGACAAAGCCTTATGCTTTTTGCAATTTCAGTCTGCTGACAGTTATGGATTATGTTACACTTACTAATCTACACAGCAAGAGAAGCAGATTTAATATCCTTGTGGACTTTCTGCTTTTTTTTTTACCTCTGTGAGTTACATCCAGTTTATCACCTTATGTTGCAGATGGCCAAAAGCATGCATTATGAAGGAACAGGAATTAGCAAAATGACAAAGCAGCACTGTTGAAGGAACAGGCTGCCCAGGGAAGTGGTGGAGTCATCATCCCCAGAGGTATTTAAAAGATGGGTTGATCTGGTGCTCAGGGCCTCGGCTTAGTGGTGGACGTGAGAGTGTTGGGCTAACAGTTGGACGTACTGAACATAAGGGTCTTTTCCAACACAAATAATTCTATAATTCCATGATTAGCTTATCACAAGAGCATAATACTGCAGGCTCACCATGATCAAGAAGTTCATTCTGGTATATCTACCAGTTCTTTCAGTTGATCATGATAAAAATGTTAAGGTGTAGTGAGCAAACTTGAAAATGCTGGTGTTCCTTTTGCATCAAAAGCAAACATCATAAAGCAATTAAAGAAGGAATACATTGTTTCATGTGTTTCTGATTAATAAAACTTTTGTTCCCAAGAAAGACAGAGTAATTCATTATCGAAGACTACAGTCTTGTACTATGTTAAACTGAGAATCTATTCCAAGACTTTATCTATAACTACTACACTCTCTTTAAAAAATGCCTATATATCAATGATTAACATAACATCAGCATAGTCATTTGAAATCCTAAATGGAAACTTCTCTCATTTAATTCTACTTTCAAGAGAGATGTTCAATCACATTTAATCAGAAAGCTAAAGACTGTGATAATCTGTCTTATTTGTCCAATCACTTTCTTCTTCTTTCGCCTTAACTTTTATTCATTTTATCTGTATCCTTGTTAAAGCACAACAGCAAGACGTGAACACAAAATACCATCTGATGTATCATCAACACAAAGCAGAAAAGACTAAAAACAATAATGATGCAAACCATGAATCACTTCTGTCAGTAAGTTCTAAAACAAAGCTTGCTCCTTTGCACTAGCTCAACACTGCATTTTGAACTAACATTCAGCTTGACTCTGTCCCCACATTCTGTTTCACCTCCCTAGCTGGTTTGTGCTCGAAGATGGTAAAGGTACGATTCAACAATTTCAAGAGCTCATCTCCATCTCAGCCAGTAGAAATTTGGTTAATAAAAAGCAGCAGAACCTTGAAAAAGATTCAGTAGAAACAGAAATATATTTTAAGAAATACTTCAAGTGAAGTGTCGAAAGACGTAGGATAATTTTAATTATAATGCAGCCTTCCTAAGAGATAATTAGTATCAGCTTCTGTACCTGACATATGAACTTCTGGTGACTTTAGAAGTGATGTGTGACAAGCTCTTCTGCCTAGTCTACCTGTCCCTCACAGACAGCATGTCTCCCTATCAGTCTTGTATCTGTCACCCCCATGTTGATGAACAAGACTCTCAGATCCTTCAAATGACAAAGGGATACAGATACAGGAATTTGATGCCTCAAAATGCAAAGGAAATTGTTTAGAACATTTACTCATAAAGTATGAGTTTTTTGGCACATGTACATATTGCTACCCCACACTCTGCAGTCCTATCTGTAAAAACTGCAGTGAAAAAAATGACATTTTTATTCAGTAAGATCAGTATCAGTGTGTTTGATATTTCTACAAACATAAGAGTTTTAAAAATCAACCCCCCAAAGCATTCAACATTACTCGAATAAATAGACATTAGACTTTTTGACACATTCCCTCCCCTGAAGATGCTGCTCAAAACATGCCCTGAGTTTCATACCTTATCCTCTGTGTTGTTGCCAGGCAGAATATCCACCTGAATAGATACTGTGTCCACAATACTCTTCCTCCTGGAAAGTCTGTCTTCATCTAGAAGAAAAACAACTTATCTCACTTTCTGTGTGGGTGAAACACGACCAATCACATTTTTACACAGCAGATGTAGATCTGATTCTGTATGTCTGTTTAACCCAGGATCATCTATTTCATTATTCAGATTATTGTCAAAAATTATCTGTTACTGCTCTAAATTATTAAAGGCAAAGAATTCTTTTAACTGTTCCTTTCTTCTCCCATCCCAGATCTTGACAACTTTCCCTTGGAAGACCAGAAGTTAAAAATATGAGATCTTATTCAAGGCATAATAACTAACATAGCACATAATGATATATTGCTGTACAAAAGCCTGATCTTATTTCTTTGATTGTGAGATTGAAATATAAAAGTCTTAATTTGAAGGTACCCTGAAACAAAAAAGGTCTTCATGGAAGATCACTCACTGACAGAAGGAATACAGATTTCTGAGTGGAAATGAATAATCTTCCTTACCCTCGTTGCTACAAAAACCATATTCAATGAGTTTAGAAATGTACTTGATGAAGAATTCTCTCCATTTCTAACCCTACAAATCTTTTACCAAGTCCAGCTGGCCCAAAGAGTTGTCAGAGTAAGATCAATCGTGCTGATACTAAAAGGAGCACCACAACTTTATTAATGCATAAGGAGATTATGATCAAATAATCCATCAGCTGATGGAGCATTCCTGAAACAATACATCAACAATATTTTCTCATTTTGACTAATATATTAACATAAGCTGTTTTAAAAAAGCAGTAAAAATACATTTACAGATGTATCATAAGGATCTTCTGGCAAATAGAGACTCGAGTGGCCTGATTTTCATGTATCTCATCTACAGAACCATGAATTCTGATGTCATATTTTAGGATTTAGTCAAGATCAAGCCATTTGGACCTGGCCATATTTATCTGATGCAATCAAAGATTATTTTGGTTTGGGACATTTGAAGGTTATCTAAAGCATGATTGTCTGATGACCTGCACTGCACATAGGTGGAAGCACCTACAAACACCTGATACTAAGATAAGGAGAATGACTGTAAAACTTCCCTATCACAAGGTAATTTATGCTGGTTCTTCCACAACCTTTGTTTAAATCCCTTCTAGCAAAGAGCTTTCGCAGTGCAAATATTGAGCACGAATAAACAGAATTCATTTCAGTAGAGCTGAACACACTCAGCTTTTAAAAATCAGGAAATAACTTTCAGAAGTCATACAAATGAAATACCATTTTGAGATCAAGAGGCAATGAAAGAACAAGATTAGTGGGAAAAAAAAAACCCAAACACCTGGCTTCTACCTATCTTTGCCAGGTTCTTAGAGATTCTGAGCATTTGAAGTGGTTTTTTGAAGGATTTACTTAATTTTTAATCCCTGATGGCTCACTGGTACATGACCCATTACACAGCTTCTGAGGAAAGCACCTTAGCCCTCAAGAGTAAAGGCAAGACAAAACTACATCTTTGCTGCCATCTTGCTGCTCTCTCTATAATTGACTTGTAAACACCAGAAGATACATTTTTGGGACTACTTTGGATAGAATCTATTTCTGTAATGGATGCCTCAATATTCTTGCCTAATAAAAATGCCTGTTGGTAATTTCAACACATTAAACAGGGAAAAAAACTGTGAAAATTGCATTTCTTTCTGTTCTGTAATACAAAGCTTGTCTCCACATAGATAAAGGAGCCCAGAGGCATGAGTGCAGCGCTGGAGTCTCAAGACCTGCTGCCCTGGCCCTGCCAGGGCTGTCCCAGGAGCCTTGGTCCCATGATCCAGGGGTGACATCCACCTCATGGTGCAATGAGAATCACAGAAACACAGATTAGAATCACAGAACCATTTAGGCTAGAAGAGATCCTTAAGATCATCAAGTTCAGCCTTTGTCCGAGCCCTATCAACCACTAGAACATTTACCTAATTACAAATAGAGCAACTGTCTAGGTCACCTCACTGACCCAGGCAAGAGGGATCAGTGCCTGGGGTATGGGACACATTAGGGACAGGAGAACAGCATCTTGGAATTGCACAAGGCAATTTGTATGAGATGTTTAGGGGAGGAATGTTTTAGGATGTTTAGGTCAGAAAAAGGAGCGCTAGGATAGTTTGAGACAGAAAAGCAAGGAAAAAAGGCAGTAGTCCCATGTAAAGCAGTTGTTGATTTGTATGTGCTTCTAGCCATTCCTTGGCCTCAGCAGTGCAACCTGTCCCATCTGTTGATTAAATCCCATTTCTCTTGTCCTGGGTAAGGGACTCTATCCTTCAGGCATGTGTGTGCACAGGGTCTGAGTGCAGCACCTGCAGCCAGAGCATAGACCTGTGTGTGTGCACAGCATCAATGAGTGGTCATGAGGGAGTAACACACTGGACCAGCAGGTGAGTGAGTCAAGTGGCCTGGGAGCAGGGGTTGTCCGTGTGTGCCTGGGTCTGTGTGTCTCTGAGGGGCAGGCATCTGGAGGGACCAGGAAGCCCAGGCCAACTGTCAGAAAGACCAGAGTCTGCAGAGTGACACTGCTGTGCACAAGAGGAATGTGTACCAGCAGCTGGACTGGGTCCGTGTGTCTTGGGGACTAAATGACTGGGGAGACTGGGAACCAGGAGACAGCTGGTGGGCAGAGTTGTCTAAGCCTAGCAGCTGGTGGGACACACATACAACATGTGCATTTATGCATGTCCCACTAATGGACCTTTATCCTGAAGAGCAAGAGAGTAAGGTAAATAGTACTACCACAAAAATGACACATATAGCTCCATCACCTGCTTAGGAGAAGAAAATAGGAAGCTATCATATTGTTGAGTTCAAATCAAGGGTAAACACAAAGGCAAACCTTGCAGCAGCTAACATTGCTACAGGTGTATCAAGGAGATAAACAAAAAACATGGAAGGAAATACTAAGTGCACTAAGTACACCACAATTTCTGGCCTAAAGGTCTTCTAAAAGCATTTTTTTTTTGCCTGTGCACATCCTATACAGACACACAACAGCTAGCAGGAGAGCAGGCTGACCTACAGCTCATTGTTACCTTTGGACTTGTGTCTGCACTTATGAGGTTTTTTGCCTGATGGAAATAAAGCTAAATGTAAAAAAGTTACACATGTATAGACAAAAAAAAAAAAGATTTAATGTACATTTAAATGAGCAGCTTCCCCCCTCCCCTCATTTTGAATGAGAACGTAAAGTCTGATATGAAGACAGGATAATGACTTTATGTCTTCAAATCATTGTTAAGCATTATATATCATTGATATTCAGAAATACTGGAAATAATTAAGATAAGACTTTTAGGTTCAACCATAACTTTCACAGGAATATACAAAAAATAGGCCCATCTTTTACTAAAAATCATAGAATCGTTTCAGCTGGAAGAGACCTTTAAGATGGCTGAGTCCAGCCTTTGTCCCAGCCCTATCAACCACTAGACCACTTCCCTACGTACCACATCCAGCCACCACTTAAACACTTCCAGAGATGGTGACTCCAGCACCTACCTGGGCAGCCCGTTCCAATGCCTGACAACCCTTGCAGCAAAGAAATTCCTCCTCGTATCCAGCCTGAACCTCCTCTCGCACAACCTGAGGCTGTTTCCTCTTGTTCTATTGCTTCTTCCTAGGAAGAACAGACCAACCCCCACCTCGCTTCAACTTCCATTCAGGCAGCTGTAGACAGTGAGGTCTCCCCTAAGCCTTCTTTTCTTCAGGCTGAACAGCCCCAGATCCCTCAGCTATTTCTCATCTGAGACATGCTTCAAATCCTTTCTTAGATTGGTAGCCCATCAAGTGGTTGATGAGGCTGGGACAAAGGCTGGACTTGATATTAAAGGTCTTTTCCAGCCAAAACTATTCTACAATTCTAATCTAATTGATGAGATATTTTGAAAAACTATATTCTAAGACCATAATATAAGAGTAGAAATGAAACATTTCATTGAAGTAAAAGAATGAGAAGTTTCAGAATTTCAATATATTCACTTTGGTCCTGATTTACTTAAATGGAAACTTTTGAAGGTCAATATCCCAGAGGATCAGAGATTAGTGATCCTCATAGATATGATACAGATGTGGAAACAGTTCTGGTTACTGCTCTTTACAGAAAGCTCACAAAAACCCCACACCCAATCTGATTCACACAGACTAAGATTTAGCATTAAATATGGCTGTTTCTCATCACCTGAAGAGGCAGTTAACCACATACTTGCAGCTAAACTCAACCTTGATTTCAGAACTTACATACCTACTTATGTAGGTATGCATTTTTATCAAAGTATCCAAGACAATCCTAGCGAGGTCATTTGGGTACAAATACATCTCAATCTCTAGAAGAGACTTAATACAAATTTCAAACCATTCCATTCTCAGTCATCCAAAGACCATAAACATTTGAAAATGTAACATTTCCTTGGTATCTATCTCTTCTGCCACTACTAAAATTTATTAACTGTTTTTTTGGATGCCAGAAGAAATAGTCTGTCAAGCATAGCAACATCTTCCTCTTTAGAAGACAACCAGCAGCAAGAAAACACAGATGGTGCAGCTCTGTCAGAAAGTATCACTAGTTTGCCTGCTAGCACCTGGGACAAATCCACATGTGCTGTTCTGAAGAACTCATTCCCTCCAGTAGCAACTATTGAAAAAAGCAGGCAGCAATGTCTCTGAATTACAGAATCTTAAGGGTCGGAAAGGATCTCAAAAGATAATCTAGTCCAACCTCCCTGCCAGAGCAGGTCCACCTAGAGCAGGTCACACACTGCAAGTATGACAGATGTATCACTCACTGTCTGCATGTACTACATTTTTCTCTATGTATCAGCTACAAAAGTTAAGAATCACATTTCCCTACTAGGAACTTGTATTTCATAAGAAGGTTGTGCTTCAGACTTGGCTGTCTCATAGTCTATTATAACAGCAATCAGTTATGTACAGCCACAAAACACATGTGGTTAATAAAACAAGTTCTTCAAACAATATTTTTCAGTAAGTAGCTCAACTGGCTATTGAAAATATATTAAAAGCCAAAGTCACCTGTTAATTAGTCATTCACACACTGATCATTCATTCTGGGGAGCATGAGCTCCCACAAACCTTCCTCAGGCATCTTTTATTTTCACTGTATTACCTTGCACTGAGCTAGCACAAGGTATCTATCAGAGGAAAACAACATTCTTAATTAAATTAACGTCTGCTCACTGAGAATTTGACTAAGGGCAGTAACTAAATTCAGCAAAAGGCCATATTGGCAAAAGAATAGAATAAGTTCTACCTAGTGTTTACATAAAAGGGTGAAGTATACTGATTTGTATAATCTTTCCTCACTTGCTAATTCAAGATAACACAGAAAAGGAGTAAGAATCCATACTATCTTCTTAGTTATTCTTTTGAAAGGAAAGTTGTCATTAAAAAGAGTCAAAGTAAGTTCAAGAACTTTCTGCCTCATCTTCTGAATTTAAGGAAAAAAGATCTTGAAAGAACACAAAGTTGAAACTTCTTAGCAGCAACACAGTAGCAACTAAGAAAAATCTCACCATATTGAGAAACTAAAATTATACTATGATTAAAATTTGTTGCCAAGTAGTCACATTTCATAGACACACAACATTCTTACTAACCAGTACTTCGTAGTTTTGCCTAAATCACCACTTACCTGTTACCTGAGGTACATATGGAACTGACAGTCTTTCCACACCGTATCCACTGCCTCCCAATGATTCTGCAATCTTGTTTGTCAGGAAGAATAAATTTTTTTCATGCTTCTCTAAGGATTTAGGAAGACTGTCAAAATATATATTTGAAGTTATTATTATTTACCAACAGAGAAGTGTGCATGAAGTAAAATACTTTTTTGAATGCCTACAAGTGACCCAAAAGGGTCAATGGTTGGAAATAAAACATGTTCAGATTTTAAGGAATGAATATACACCCCAAAATAAGTCCATATTTGCAGTATTTGAAATTACATTAACACCTCTGGGTTATCTGAAGTATGTTCCTCATCTATTCTGTAACTTCTTGAGAGAAGATTGTCTCTTTAAAACAGAAATAAATGTAGAGTAACAGTATTTGCCATTTGCCAGCAATGTGCCCTTACGGCAAAAAAAGGCTAAGGGTATCCTGGGCTGCATTAGAAGCAGTACTGCTGGCAGGCTGACAGAGCAGATCCTTATGACATATTTTGGTGATGTGAAATTTTTAACGGCAAAAATAGATACTTACCTTTTCATTAATTCACATTCTGTATCTACTTACTTGCACTTGTCTTTGAAAATTGTTTCTGGTAGAAAATAAGATGCTTCCAGACTTCTGGTTTCAATGACCTGAAAAAAAAACAAGAGAAATAATACAAATAGAGTAGTTCCATAGCTATTTTCTCTAATGACTAATTAAAGTTTTACCACAGCAATTCTTCACCAACATCTACCTCTGAACAAATGAGGCCATTAGAATTTCTTTCAACCAGACAGACTGCGGCCTTCACCCTTTAGACTAAAAATCTGGTTCTCATGGTCTTGTGGGTATCAGGACTATTTTGCCAAAGCCAGTTAGGCTGTAAAGTCTTATACCAGCTGGAGATTGAGACCATTATATATGATATCATACACAAAATAAAAATGCTATACATTCAGAGGAAAATATCCAGTACATAATTTTCAGAGTCAATACATAAAGCTGCTGGAGACAGCAGAGCAAAAAGCAAGACAAAGAGCAACACTGGTGGACATAAATACTGGAGATCAACACCACAAGCAATTACTTGACAAAAGTTATTGACCTATTTTACAGTAGAATGTGTACTCTTCTACATGACTTCAACCACTTAATCATGTGTTACCTTGCTGACATGCTGACAAAAGGCAGGAACTGCAATCATCTGACTCAGAAAGTTCAGATATGCTGCAACCAATGCCATGACACCACACCGATTAAACATTGGCAGATTATCCTCGTTGATGATGGCAATATCCTGGAATTTAAAGACAGCATTATAATTTCCAAAGCTAAAAGGCTGTCTCAAATACATATGGCAGTCAGAATTATCATTAGTAACAGTAAAAGACGTAGGATGACTGATAACACTTAGCATTTAACACTTCTCATCTTCAATCCCAGTCTTTCAACTCGCTCCTGAATTAGGTATTGATCTGAAGTTAAAGATCTTGAAGGATTCAATCCCTATGAAGAGAAATAAATCTACTCAACTACAACTTCCGTTTCTCAGATGGAGAGTACAGGTAGATGACTGGTTGTCTTTTGTCCTTACCATCTACTGATCACAACCTTTTCAGAAAAATTAGAAACAGTAGCTTAGTAATGAAAATCAGTCTTGTAAGCCACAGACAGTGTGTCATAAAGAGAATTATTTAATGCTTACTAGTTTTTCTGTGTTTATTCAGACTGTATTATTTTTGCTCTAGTAAAACTCCTCATGGCACTTCTATCAAGTAAGGATTTGCTTCAGTGATGTATTTTAAAACTAAGGATGCATTCTGTACTTCAGAGGTTTCATAATGGAGGTGCATGTTAGGGAATAAGGTCAATGACACAGCATGATCTGGGAATACAGGACAATATTTCATCAAATATCCATGGCACATATTAGTACTTCTTTTTTCTTGTAATACTTTAATTTCAGAGAAAAAACTTGTAATTTATACAGTTTCACTGAGGACTCTATGCAAGTACGAAATAACGTTTGATCCTGTAAAGGAAACATTATGGAACAAAGCCTGTTGATATACTGATAGAATTTTAAGGTAAGATTAATTAGCCTGGCTTGTCAAATATTTCCAATGAATTAACCAAAAGCTTTCTTCCAAAGTGAGGACAGTCCATACATTTTATATGGACCATTTAAGCAAGATCACAAGCTGTAAGAATACCTTGTTGATCTGCTAATGAATACATCAATAATTCTAGGGAAATGTCTCAATGAATTTCTCCATCTCCCACATTTTCTGAGGGGAATATGCTGTAGAATTTTGTAACAAACCTGATTACTTGAAGCTTCCCTAAGGTGGTATGTATAAAGTGCACTTCCTTAATGGATTGATCTAATTAGGATTGAATTATGTGATTTCCAGTTTGAAGATTAATATGCAAACAAACAAACAAAAAGTCCTCCCCATTTCTAATGAGAAACATAAATTGTCAATCAATGAACTCAACGCTGGTTCAGATTCATACCTGCAAAGCAATAGCTAATCGAATGAGGTCAATAACCACTTCTTCATTGGCTAGTTCAATTGTGGTAAGAGCTAGAGACGTAAACAGAAGTTCAAAGTTTTTTTGGACATTGTCTTCTTCTTTACAGCCTAAGTAGATGTGTCTGTACAACTGCTGACCGTGCTATAAAGGACAAAAAAGGAAAGATTAGTATTAAAATCACAGAATAATGTAGGTTAGAAAGGATATTTAAAGGCACTCCAACTCTAATCCAAGGAGTGACAGCTCTGATGTCAGATCACTTCAGGTACAAAATTTAAAAAATAAGGATAAAATATATGTCTACACATACACACACATACACAAACAAGTACATGATTCATCAAGAAGACCACTGGTTTAAACATCAGCTTATTTATAAATACAGAACTGTTCAATTTACGTAGAAGTGTACAGATAGAGAAGATAGAGAACTGCACATGAACATTGCACTGTGTGTCAGACACTAGACTTCATTTCCTATTGAAATACTCATGGGAAAAAGAGCCTATTTATAAAAAGGAGAAAACAGAAAGTAGATATCAAAATATCCTCAAGAACCTTCAATTAACTGCGGACTTTCAAGGGTTAAACTTGTGAAGGCATTGAATTTGTTCATTAAGCAAGTCTCCTTGAAAAAAATACTTCTACAAGGGTGTTTCAGAAGATGAGTAAGGCATGGGGGGGCTCTGGCTCTAGTGAAGAACATAGGTTATGTAATGAATGATCCTCTACTTCACAAGTGACTGTCACTTCCTCCTAACATCACAGTTAGCCAAATCTTTGTAAAGAAACTATGCTCCCAACACATAAGAAATGAAACATAGAAAGGTGGGATAAGAAGCAGGATTTGCATGCAACACACAACTCAGTACCGCCCCAGCATTCTTAATCTGTAGAGGATACAGGTCTGTATCAGCTGACACAGTTAATTTTCAAGGTCTAAGGACTGATGCTTTATCTCTGGAAGTACTAGTTCAGCTTTAGGAGGAGAAAGAAAATTCAATTTTAACATTTGTTTTTCAAGCAGGACATGGTTAGTTAAGAAATAATAAAGACATTGGAGTTTTTTTTATTACTTTCAAAATCAAACATATAGTTCTTCAAACATATATTTTACCTGGAAAAGAGCAAACAGAGCTATCAGAAAAGCACAGAAGCTACTATGAAATAAGCACAGTGAAGGTTAGTTGTTTAAAGACACAGTATATTTGGAAAACACCTAATGAAAGGATTCACCCCACTGATAAATGAATTGCACTTAGGTTTTCTTGACATGTAGTATTTTTCTAGAAGACTGCAAAATACAAGAGGTTCAATATTTCCCTTTAAAGAAAAGGCAGAAATAAACCTCCTGGTTTTGAGAAAGTGGACTGAGTTGTAGAAGAAAAGCAAAGCAACTGGTTCAGTGACTCTCGTGTTTCTAGATAGGAAAGTTAAGCTCTTCAGTTTATTACCTTTTTCATGAAGCTCACATCTTGCCTAGAAATTTTGTCTCGTTTTATCTTTAGATCAGACACATCTGGTATTATTCTACAAAGGAAACAAAAATGTCATTTTAGCAGAAAGAAGTTGAAAAGGAAGAGGATGTGAAATACATGAACCATTGAAACAAACTTTGAAGCAATTTCCATTTTAATTACATCCATGTTTAACAATGACATTCAAATTTCAGTCGAAGGAGGAGAACCACAAACGGAATTGTGACAACTACCTATTTCTTTTCCTCTACATAAAATATCTTATTTTGTCTTCCACAGTTAAACTAGCAGATATTAGGAATGGTCATTTAAGGTGTCGTGCACTGAGGCTTACCTGTACAACTCCTGTCATCAAGAAATGAGATTGAGCACTATGCATTTATAGAAACAGCACATGAACATTTCACATTAGGAAAACATTTTAAAACCAACAGTACTTGTCACTCAGATATTAACCTAGAATTTCAAGGAGGCAGAGCAAACAAAAAGGAGTACCTTATCCCTCTGAGCTTTGCTCTGTTGTCATGCCGATCAATGAGATTATGTAGTATTTCCAAGACCAGTTGCCTCAGCTCAGAGTCTTCCATGAGTGAAGGAGACAACAACGGGTCCAGAAATGGGGGAGGAAGTGCGTTAGTTATCGTTGTTGCTTTGTATCCTGAAGTCACCTGTTCATTGTTGGAGGTAAAATTATTGTGTGTCATTACTGCATTGTAATAATTGCTTGTAGCTGTCACTCACTTCCTAGTGGGCTTACTTTGGCATCTGAAAGCTGGATTCAAATCGAAGTACTGCTTTAGTTTTGAAAAGTCCTAATCTTGCTATGAATTTGGACAGACTTTAATACTCATAATCACAGAATTGTTACAGTTGGAAAAGACCTTTAAGATTGTCAAGTCCAACTAGTCACCCCACACTGCTAGGCCCATCACTAAACTAAACCTCTATCCCTCCGCACCTCACTTATGTGTCTTTTGAATACCTCTGGATGGTGACTCCACCACCACTCTGTGCAGCCCATTCCAATGCTTCATGACTCCCTTGGTGAAAATGTTCATACTAATGTCCAATCTAAACCTCCCCTGGTGCAACTTGAGCTCATTTCTTCCTGTTCTATCATTCATTACTGGAAAGAACAGATAGATCCTCACCCTCACTACAACCCCCTTTCAGGTAATCTGAATCCCTTAAAGCATTCTTACAGTCTAGGCAACACCCCAAATAATTAGAACAATTCTTACCAACTTCCATTTAAATTTTTAAGACCAGTGAGATGAATACTGTCAGGAACAGCTTAGGCATAGTCAAGTCTACTTTTAAGGAAGACCATGTGCCATATGACCTCCTGCAGTCCTTTCTAACATGTTTTCTATCCTTAAATTGCAATTGTGCATGCTCAGCTGTTCTGCAAGCCAGAACCTAGGATTTCACGATCTGACAAGCAGATGACAGTTTAACTGATTTGCCTAATACCACATACAAATTTCATGTCAAAGCAGAGACAGAAACTCATTTTCCAGCAAGGCCTTTTTATGCGTTAGACACGAAATCCTTCTTTATGCTATTTCCTCTACTTCAGTCACTAAACAGTTTTCAGCTTCTGCAATAAAATAGGCCAGGATTCTACAAAGCAATAGCTCCTTTACTAGCCACTTCTTGGTTTTTTACCATTAGGATGTATGTCCAGAAATACAGTTTTACACTGAAAAATGTATTTGAGACAAACCAGTTAACTGTATCTTACAAGAAACTTGGACTATCAGGAAGGAAAGAACAATGGTGCTTGAAGCTCTAAGGGCTTGGAGATAGGCATCCATTCTGCTAACTACAGTCTTTCTGGTGTTAGGGAGTAGAAGTGATTTAATTTAGCTGTTGCCAGCATTTCTGGCAGAACTAGTCAATCTACACAATGATGTTCCCTTGGATCTATAGATCCAATTATAACTGATGTTCACTGAAGTGCTCTAAGAGATGGAGGAATATTTCTTGAGCTGTCTGTAATCTAAGTGGGAAAATGCCGTCAGTTTTACCTAGTAGAACTACAGGTCTATGTAATAAGAATATAGGTGTAATTCTGTAATACAGTTGTAATACTGTACTTATTACAAACAGATACAAAAAGTGGACCATTATGTGCTTCTAACGTCACATACTGAATACAGAAGGCTTACCATAAGTAAAGATCTCAATAACATGATTTGAATCCTTCTAGTTCCCAAATCTCTAAAATTGGAAAAAAGTTGAAAATTAGTTTCTTTACTTATCTTCCAAATACTCTTCTACTGCAGACATCATCCTAACAAATGTTTTTGACAAGTGAATTCAGTAGTCTTGGAAGGGATGCTGGATGACTACAAATCAGGGGCAAACGTCTTCAAATGAGGTGCAAGAACTAAATGTTTTTGAAAGGGACATTTATAGGAAGGCTTAAAAAAATGAAGCATGTTGAAAAAAGAGTAAAGGATGTATGTGAAGCGGATCTGTGCCAGTGTGTTCGTCCCTGTCCCTCTTTCCTGCTTAAGCAGTAGCCATCACTGGTGGATGTAATGCTGAATCCTGTTTAAGTTGGACCCTGGGAGACGGGTAACACTCTAACAGGTAAGGGCTAGAGATCCTGTTCAACAGCTGAGGGCTAGTTGAACTTGTGACAACTGAAATAAGGCTGGTATGCAACCATGACTAAGTCAATCATCTTACTTTGTGAGTAATGGGACAACCCAGGGCATGTTTAGCTCTCCTGTCCAGTGGTGGGCTACACATCAGGATCTCCCCTCAAGTAAGGACACCTTGCAAGGTTACTCCTTGAGGTTGAGAGAAACCTAATTGTGTCAAATAAGTGAGTTGAAAATAAGAGTGATTAAAATCTAAAATCTTAAGTGATATCAAGGACTGATTACACATGTATAATCTTCTTAGAGAGAAACCACTGACTTAGTCTGTGACTAAGTCTGGATTCAATTGTATTGAAATTCCCCTCAGGAGTTTAGAACTCAAGGGAGTCCTTTTTGAATTTCCTGACTCAACAAGAGGGTGTCCCTGACAGTTCTGTCTGACCCTATTCTCTGTGTAGTGAAAGAATCAAGTGTACCTTGCCATCAATTTGTTAAACCATTGTCAAACTTAATACTGAATTTTGATAACTCTCTTATATCCATACAATATATTGTTGCTTCTGTCTTGTGAGTGAAGTGCATGATTCCATCTGTGACAAGATATAAATCTTCACATTTGTATCTGAACTGTTGAGATGCTACATGCTTGACTTAATTGTCACAAGCATTAGCATTAAAGAATTTCTTCTGAATTCAAATGTCTTCTAAAAAAGACCAGGTCACTTCTTGTATAAAGGTCACACTCCAAAACTCTGAGACTGAAAAAAGTTATCTGCAAAACCAGCAAGAAAAGCTGAAAGAACCCTCTGTTTTCATATCACAGTAAGGTATGTGGACATCACTTCTGTTCTCTATCTGATCTCATTTTCCACCTGCTGCTACTAAAATGTTACATACTTAATGGTATATATCAGGTATAGAATGGTAGGGGTTGGAAGGGACCTTTAGAGATCATCTAGTTCAACCCCCATGCAGAAGCAGGTCAACCTAGATCAGGTCAGACAGGAACGTGTCCAGGTGGGTTTTGAAGACCTCTTGCTCTGCCCACCCATAGCTTTCTCCTATTTTTAAGTTAATGGGGAATATCAAAGCCAAAACAAATTCACTGGAATTTCTGCTGTTTATTCTTCAATTTCGAGTCGACTTGTACAGAACAAAGAAAAAACAAAAAAACATTTAGAAATTATGCAGCTCTTTAAAAAGTGTAGTCATAGTTCCATTTCCCTCATTCACAAAACACTTATGTAAGGAGTTCTGGAACTAACCACCATTAAGTAGATAATTTCAGAAACATCTGTACAGGTTTGGAAGAACAAATCTTTTAGTGCAAAGTAAGTTTTATTCTAATCAGGTATTGTCTATCAGTAACATGTCTGGAGATTGCTTTCTTACTGCTGACACTGTAGCCCCTAAAGAATCATAGAATCTTAAGGGCTGGAAGGGACCTCAAAAGGTCATCCAGTCCAACCCCCTTCCCAGAGCAGGATGACCTAGAGTAAGTTACAGAGGAACATTTTTCTTAATGTTTTGCACATCTTCATTTTTCAGGATTCTAAAATCTAAATTTTTTATCAGAAATTTAATAATGTAGGATATACAAACCCAAGGTGGCTGGTATCCAGTGATTGCGAAGTTGTCCCGAACACAGGTACTTTTCCCATAATGAACATCATAATCTCTGATCTCTGGTAATCTGGGAGGTTGCTTCCAAAAAATCCTAAAAAAAAATGAATGTAAGAGGTGTAGTGCCTTCTCTTTAAAAGAAATGCTTTATAAATACAAGGAATACATTAACGAAGTAAACAAAGCAATGAAGAATAAAATGGTGATTTGATCATTCTGCAGAAGGGCTTTACAGAGTCTTTTCATGATGCTCACTTTCTGCTTCGCATGCTAAAACTTTCTAATTTTATCTCCTCTTAAAAAAACATTTAAAAGGTTAAATATGTGACATCTGTTCATTTGTAACCAGTGAGGAAGTAGAACTGTTTCTCATGGAACACAATGTTGTTACTTTTGCTTGTTCTTAAGTCACCATTATATATTACAGGTGTGTGAAGAGAATCTCATTATTCTATGTCTGTCACTTTGAGACTGCTGAGATGAGCAGTTCTGGTGCTGGTATCAGTGGCAGCAGAGCACTCTAGCATGGAGTGGGTTCCTGAATTGGGAGAAACTCTCTTAAGAGTGTTCCCAGAGAAGGGTGTCCAAGATGGTGACAGGCCTCAACAGAACAACTTAGCATCTGAGGTCACTACGTTTGTGCAGCTCAGCTCTCAGAAGGTTGAGAGGTACTCTCATTGCAGTCTACAAACTTCCTAAAGGGGAGTAGTTGAGGTCGTGATCACTTCTCTCTGATCAGCAGCAACAGGACATGAGGAAATGGAATGAAGCTGCATTAGGGGAAGTTCAGATGTGACATAAAGAAAAGGTTCTTCACGGAGGGTGGTAGGTCACTGGAAGAGGCTCCCCAGAAACGTGGGTACAGCATCAAGCCTGTCAGAGTTCAAGGAATGTCTGGATGATGCTCTTAGTCATATGGTTTAGTTTTTGGTAGTCCTGTGAGGAGCAGGAGTTAAGACTCGATGACCCTTATGGGTCCCTTCCAAGTTGAGCTACTCCACTCCACTCCACTCCACTCCACTCCACTCCACTCCACTCCACTCCACTCCACTCCACGTTATAGATGTAACTTTGATAGCAAGCAGCTTCACTTTAAAATACTGCTGTGGGTTTGAGGAGATGGGCTGGGGGGGTTAACCTTTTAAATTAAGAGTTTTAATCTAATGGTGAGAAATAATCTACTACATATTTGCTACTACTCTAGAAAGGCATAAGCAAAAGCAGATATCAGTGAAGAATATTTAAGTTGCATTCCCATTTGTTCTTTAAGTAAAGGAATATATATTATAAATGTATTGCACTACACAGTATCACTACCATTAAGGGAAAGACTGAAAAAAAAAGGAGAGGTTATTTTAATGAAGTCATTGACAGAAATTGTTGCTCTCATTTCAGTGTTGTGCTATAAAACACTTTCATTATACCACAGAAGCAAAACTGGCCATTAGGTGTCATTGTTGTCACTATGTTTAACTCTGTTTTCTATACATTTTCAAGCAGTAACAACAAGAATGTATTGCTGGATATGATTGCTTGCAATATGATTTTCATTAAAGTACCAAAGGCACAGAGTGATGCCCATATTTCAAGGGCCATATAATAATAATATAACCATATATATATAATAATAATATAACCAACAAATGTATTGTTCTCATTTTCATTGAACTTCTTGGGTTTCTGCTCAGGTAACAAAACAATAGTCTTTCAGAAGTCAAGTATATAAAGTGAGCCTGAGATTTAGAGGCAAGTACAGAGATACCACACTTGCCATTTTTCCTTTTTGACTCAAGCTGTTTTAACAACTTCTCATTGAGGAAGGAAGAGAAGTGGAGGAATTTTAAGTGAGATTATGTTACTGTTATTACTCACCAATGGTCTGAATAATAGCATTCTGTACAATCCTCTCATCGCTTTCCTTGGAGCTTGTGCTGAAAGTGGCACTTCCGGCTGAACTGCGACGATCACCCAGCTCAAAGTCCACACTGATGCGCAAGTGCTTCAACAAGGTATTAAAAACCTCCAGAACTGTGGGGCCTGGAAACAACATGTAACAATGATTACATCTGCCAGGGGAAAATGTCTTGAGAAAATGAAAACTAACCTTTTCAGTCTCTTTACAGGAAAAAGCTGATTATGCTGGAAAGAACAAGAGAAATTCATTGTTTGAGGGATATGGCATGGGTATCAACTTTTGAAGTGTGCCTAACCCAGGAAATGCAATGAGGTGTAGATGTGAAATCTGGTACCATCAGGCTATACTGGGTCTGATTGGAATGCAGTTAACTTTCTCCTAGCAGCCTGGATGGTTCTGTTCTTTGGATTTGTGACTGAAATAGCGTTGACAACATACCAGTGTTCCGGCTGTTGCTGAACAGTGCTAGCAAGTGTTCAGGCTTTTTCTTTTTCCCAATCTGTTCCTACAGAGGGATATGCAAGAAACTAGGAGGAGGTCTTCAAGATCCACCTGGACATGTTCCTATGCCACCTGATTTAGGTTAACCTACTTCTGGCAGGGAGGTTGGACTTCCAACCCCTAGCATTCTACGATTCTATGAGACACAGACTGGGCCAGACTATCCAAACTGAGCAAAGGACTCTTACACATCCTATATCGTCATGCTCAGCAATAAAAACTCAAGGAAAACAGAAGGGGTGAGTGGGACAGATATTTCTTCATATGTCTTTTGTCTTTGCATGTAGCCATTATGCACACTGAGGCACTGCTTTCCAGGAAGTAGCTAAACATCTGCCTGCCAGTGGAAAATATTGAATAAATTCCTTTGCTTTCATTGTGCACATAAAGCTTTTGCTTCACCCATTAAATTGTCTTTATCTTGATTCATGAGTCTTCTCACCTTTTTTCTACTTTCTCCCTGTCCAGTGGGAGGAGAAGTGAAAAAAAAGCTGCTGACCATTAACAGCAGGCCCCCCATTCACCATTACAAGTAATTAGAAGGTGTACATTAAGTTCCACTTAAACTTAAGGAAAACTTCTTTACTGTAAAGGTGAGGGAGCCCTGGCACAGGCTGCCCAAGGAAGGTCTGGAGTCTCCTTCTCTAGAGGCTCTCAAAACTCACCTGGATACATTCCTGAGTGACCTGATCTAGGTGGACCTGCTTTAGCACGAGGGCTGGACTGGATGATCTCTAGAGGTCCCTTCTAACCCTACCATTCTATGATTCTAACACTAGAGTCAAGATACCATGAAAGTTTTACACAGAAAATATGAGTGGTTGTTGAACTTGAGGATCAACAATGGGTTAAACTGTAGGCAGTAGCATATGAATTTCAGCTATTTCAAAAAACATGACTAAAATCTAGTTCTGTATATTGGATCAAGTAACTGTCTCTTTTCATAACATGGTAAAAGACTTCACCAGCCTATGGATGCAAGAAAGTCTTGTATGAAGTGAAAGGACAGGCTAAGACTCAAGCTAACAAGGCACAGCAACGACATTCCACTAGGAGATCAAAGCAGATGTATGTACATATCTTTGTAAGTACTCTCATTTTAAGGAACTCCACAACCCTAAATGACATAATTCACCTTATTTCAGTTGCTTCACATTTACTAAGGTCAAATTTCTCAAATATCATTCTACTCTTGGCTCTCATATTATCACTCATCTCATAGCAGCTGTTACTACAAAGGGATAGTGCTCCTGACAGTCTGCAGGAGTCACATACAATTCTCTCAGGCTTTGCAACTTCTTACCAAACTGGAATTATTGCTTTTCACAAGGCTGGAAAAATACATCTACCGATTTTTTTTCAGCGAAAAGGATTATAAAAGTCAAACAAGCAGGTAAGTACACTTGAGTAACTGTAAAAAAAGTAAGATTTCAAGCATTTTACCAGCACAAAGCAGAAAATAAAAAAGAAATACAAAACCTTTGCAAAATAGATGCTTTTGTTCAGTCTGAAAACAAAGCAAAAGGGAGCACTACCCTTCAGATCCATCCTTTGACCTGATGCCTTTAACTTCAGACAACTTACCTATTGATCCTTTAGCTGCTATGGCAACTGCTTCCAAAAGAACCTGAATAATGCCAGCACGAACTCTTGGTGAGTCCCTTTTGCGAACATCAAGGTGACCAAGAATTTCTTGTATTACATGATGAGAATATTGTGCCTTTTAAAAAATAAACAGAAAAGCTTTATTTGTGTCTTTAACGAGAATAAACTCACACATCATTCAGCTATAGTCACTGCCTCATTCCTATTCTGCAACATTTTTGTTCAGAAATTTACCTCAGTTTCAATCAGTTCATGATTAAATATGGATTTAAAACAATGCCGTGACAGATGAAGTCACACGGGTGCTTTCAACACAGTATACAAAAGTTCATAGTATTAAAATACCCAGGAACATTTACAAGAGAGGATGCATGGTGTGGTACTTCATTCAGCTAACATTCATTCAGCTTCATTCAGTTCAAGGACTTCAGCTGGTCTTACAGAAAAAAGGGCCATTGATAGAAATACTGAGAAACTCAGTGTCCTTCAACTAACCTGGATTTCTATGACTTTATCTTTTTTGGGTGTCTGTGCTGGATGCAACACAAGAATCAGACTTTGATCATGTTTACATGAGACAGCAGAGGCTGCCTGTTAGTAAAAATTGATTAGCACATCACAGTTCCATGTAAGGTTGTTTTCTTGGGTTGTAAAACAGTACAGCACATGACCAACTTAAGAGAGATTTATTTATCAAGCACAGTGTCAGATCAGTATGGCTATCCTGTTCCTTGTTTGGAGCTTGCAAAAGGATCTCTGCACTACATTCCATTGAGAATTCCTTAGTACCTTTTCTTCTCCTACAAGCATACATTAATTGAAAGTACATCAGATAACCTCTGATCATAAACCATGATTAGATTACTATTTGAAAAGTTTAAAGAATAAGGCTAAGGAGTCCTGGAAAGAGATCTTATGGATTCACAGAATCACAGAATCTTAAGGGCTGGAAAGGACCTCAAGAGATCATCCAGTCCAACCTCCCTGCCAGAGCAGGACCACCTAGAGTAGGTCACACAGCAACTCATTCAGGTGGGTTTTGAACATCCCCAGAGAGGAGATGTCTTTTTTACTTCATCTACTGTCTATTACTATCATGGTCTGAATAGCACTTTATCTTGTCTCAAGTGCATGAAACATGTATATAGGGAAAATAAATCCTAGAAAAAAATCCTACCTGTATGGAATACATGATGATTTTGAAGCAGGAAACAGCAAATTCATTGGGATCCCATAGCCTGTGATGGTCTAAATGCCTGTAATGAAAAATTAAATAACCTGGAAAAATATCATTACAGTTACAGTTCTCCCAAAATTTACCTCAAAGCCATTCTTTCCTTACATAAAACTTCTAAACCATAACTCATTACCTAGATCAGAAAACCAGAACTTCAGAAAAGCATTTTATTTTCAAGGTTTACGATTCAATCACAAAACATTTGGTTGTAAGAAATTCATGACCTTTCAAGATTTTAAGGAACCTAGTCATACCAAACATTCTCAGACAAGAATATACTGTTTCCATACAAAGGGAATGCATAAAAATGATATGTTTATTTACATAAGAGACACGCTGAGGAGTAAGGTTATAATACCTTGACAGATTTTTACTCTAAAAAAACTACAGAAATTGTTATCAGGAGGTACAAGACAATTAAGGCTGAATGTTACAACCAGAATACAGACTTCAGGAACTATTTTGGTTTTTACAGTGGTTTCATGAAAACCATATACAGAAAATAAAAAATACCTCTGCTTTGTGTACATACTTTTATCACTCTGAATCATTTCTTCCGCACTTTCTGCAAGAAATATCACAGAACCACATCCAGAATCACAGAATCTCAGGCCTGGAAGGGACCTTGAAAGATCATCTAGTCCAACTCCCCTGCCAAAGCAGGACCACCTAGAGTAGGTCACACAGGAACTCATCCAGGTGGGTTTTGAATGTCCCCAGAGAAGGAGACTCTACAATCCATCTGGGCAGCCTGTTCCAGTGCTCCCTCACCCTCACAGTGAGGAAGTTTTTCCTTATGTTTCCTTGGAATCTCTAATGTTCCAGCTTGTATCCATTGCCCCTTGTACTGTCATTTGTAAACATGAATACCAAAATAGAATCAGAAAGATAAATGCATTGGTTTGTCTTTAAATGAGATAGGAACCACAAACGCAAAGCTTTGTCAGAGTTTCAATCAAAGTCAAGAAATTCTGCTTAAGTACTATGCTCAAAGCTATGTATAGGGTACACATCAAATTTTCCAAAAAGGATTTCTGAGTACCTGGAAAAGCATGACAAAAATAAATGCATTTTTAAATGCAGGAGACTGAAAAAAAAAGGGAATTTGAGATGCCTTTAAAGTAGAATGATTTAGGGTTTTTTTTCCAAAAAGAAAACAAACCAACAAAATAAAATAATTTAACAATGCCCACCCAGGTATCTCAGGTATCTCATGCAGGTATTTCAGCTACTGAATCACTGTTGGTTTGTCTTTTCCCAAAGAACGTGGCAAACACATGAAGATGCTTCAAATAACAACCTTGAAAGCATACTGGTGAAGGAAGTCAATATTCTCAACACAGGAGAACTGACTGGATGCCACAACGTACCTTACCCAGAATCTGGAGGTCTCAATTAAGTCAGCAGCAAGCTGCTACCAGCCCAGCGACCCAGCCAAGCACACAGGTCTCCTTCAAGGTTGATTAATCCAGCTGGCATAAAGCTACCCTCTCCTGTGCCCTAAATTTTCTTGCAGTTCACTGCAGGCTACAAAAACATACTGCCATTTCAACACATTGCATAGCTTTAATAGAAATCCCTGCAGGAAAGATTTTCAGGAATTTCAACGGCATTAAGTTTATCTGCCAAGAAAACAGCATATTTGCATTACTAAATATTAAACTGGACTACCTGTTGGGGATAGCTGCCTTTCTTCTGTACATTCCAATCACACAGGTATATTTAATCCTGCCTTGGTATGGAAAGTGAAACAATATTATCTCTTTAAATCATTCAAGGTTTAGTGGCCCACAATACATGTCTTCTTTCTCCCTAACATCATTCCAATACAGTCCATCATTACTTGCACAAGACAGCTTATTTTTGCTAACCTATTTTCTTTTCGTCTCATCAAAATCATACTCTTCACTATGTTCTGATTGGTACTGATCCTTTAATCTTTCAAAGTAGCATGTGCTCTTTCCTCTCAAAACAAGACATGCAGCTTGATTTTTCCAAAAAGGCAAAGATTTAGCTGCTTCAGGTAGATGAACTGATGGGAAGAGATCAGGGAAAAAACAACAGCTTCGGTTAATGCTTTGTGTAGTAGCTCAATGAGCAGCACACTTTGTATACTGGAATTTTCCTCCTAAGAATTGCTGCAGGCGATATTTTCTACTTGTCATAATGCAGGCAGTGCATTCAATGTGGTTTTGTTTTTGTGAAAGACTGTAAATGTTATTTTCAGCCTGATGTATTTGGTTTCGCTTAAATCAAGTCACGTCTTGCCAGTTGTGGGGTTTTTTTTCCAATTACATTTCTTTTAATTAAGAATATCCAAGCAAGATTGCAAAAGATTTTATCGCTGGATTAACAAATGCCAAACTCTGTCTTCCGTTAAGATCTGCTGCATATATGGAGCAAATGTGCACAATTAGGTTTTTCCAATTAAAACAGCAGAACCAATGGTGCCAATTAATGCTTTATGGATTAAGTGCCACTAAGGGTCGCTGAATTCACTGACGTTGTCACACATGCAAGTAACTCTGACAGTACAAAATGATAAATTGATGCTGATGATTAGAAAACAGAACTGAGGTATGTATGAGAATATATAAAATGATCTTCTTGTGTATCATGCTTGCAGTAAGAATATTAAGCACCAGTCTTTTCATATTCAAAATGCTTGCACAGAGCATGTGATATCTTGTAAGAATGGAAGTGAATAGGGTGTAACTTGTTATACTTGTGAAAGTTGTTTGTCTTCATTAGATTTCTGCATCCCTCTGGATCTGCCTGATCTATTCACCATTGCAAAGACATGCCAAGTAAGTCTAAATAGGTGGTGACTGCTGACAAAAATGCTCTTTTTGGCATCTCATATTAATATACAGTTTTTTACTTCTGTTAAGCAGTTTGCCAGGTTGATCTGTCAGATTTCATTTAATGAAATGAGAATTTGAGAGTTTCTAGCTGCTAAACGTAGAGACACTAATAACCATGTACATTTTCAGCCAAAGGCAAGGAATATTAAGGTCAATCCAAATCCATACCAGAAGAATTACTTCAGATTTCAACTACTTTGTTATATTTTAATCCCTCAATTTCTGAATGTACTCAGCCTCTCAATATAAGAACTTCTGGAGAGAGTCCAGCGCACAGGGGACAGGAGGATCTTCCTTATGAGGAAAGGCTGTGGGAACTGGAGCTGTTTAGTCTGGAGAAGAGAAGACTGGAGGGAGATATTATTAATATTTACAAATATCTAAATACTGGATGTCAGGAGGAGCATCCTTTTTTTGTATTGCATCTAGCAACAGGACAAGGGGTAATGGGATGAAGCTGAAATACAAAGTTCCATTTAAACATAAGAAAAAACTATTTTACTGTGAGGATGAGGGAGCCCTGGTAAAGGCTGCCCAGAGGGATTGTGGAGTCTCCTTCCTTGGAGGTCTTCAAGACTCACCTGGACACGTTCTTACACAACCTCATCTAGGTGAACCTGCTTCTGCAGGGAAATTGAACTAGACGATCTCTAAAGGTCCCTTCCAACCCCTAGCCTTCTATGATTCTATGATTATTCTCTCTGTTTTCCAAGGAAATGATAGCACGTTGACTGATTTTCCAACTCCACATGAAGCGACTTAAGTGAAAAACTGAACCTGTATCTTCAATGTTAGCATTGTAAAAAACAGCCTTATCTTCGTTTCCAGAGCTTTCTACAGAGCTATGAAATTGTCAAAACATGTTAGGAGAAACCGTTTTCTAACCAAAGATATATAAACTAAGTCAGGTTTTTCAATTACATGGAGAGCAAAGACTCACTATCTCAACCTTTCATTCTACCAGTTGTGCTCATTCAAAAGTGAAGCTGATCAGCTATGGCACTCCTTTTTTGTTTAGGAAAAACAACTTGAAAATTGCTTTTTCTGCATGTCTTGCTCTTTAGAAATACTAAGCCTTTACAGCAGTTAGTTATAAAAAGATAAATTTATTTATCAGTTCTTCAAAATGGAACACAAAAATGGTGACCACAAAGATTCTTTATTCATAGAAGAGATAATATATTCTGAGTAACTGATCATTATCTACTGATTTCAGGGCACAAATGCAGCATGGGCCATGAGGTACACAAAGACTGAAACAGTTCCTTATGATCATAGTGAGCAAGAAAAGAAATTCAGCTGGAAATAACACTTTGAATACATAAAGCTTTGGATCTGCACAGGAAATGTAGGAAATACACCTTCCCAAATCCAAGCACCAAATCCATTAAAGAGAATCAAGATTTCTGGGAAAACTCCCTGATAATGAAACAATACAAAAGACTGAAGTAACATGCTGATCAAGTTTTGAGATAATCTCATAAAAAGAACTTAAAAGCAGTGAGAAAGCAACAGCAACAAAGTTCCAAATAGTCCATCCAGACTGCTCAGAACCTAAATGTTCCCTGTAATGGCAGGCATTTGAGAGCAATGTGAAGTTTAAATGTAGGAAAGGTTGAGCAATTTAGTAAAACTCTCCAGTGTGTAGCAGTTAAACTCTTATTAGGTCAGTATGACAGATGCACACAGAAAGTAACAAATAAATCATACCAAAGTTTCTTTACATTTAATAGCTTTGGGTGAAAGACAAAGAGGCTGCAATAGTTTTCTGCCCTTAGTACCTTTGTATTTCTGTTCTTACTCAACACTAGTAACTTTAAAATGGCTTTCATTAGGTTGAAAGCTTTTCAGAGTATGAATGGAATTGTTAAGTCTTTGTGGGAAGAACTAGGCCATCTGAGAGAAGATATTGCCATAACAGGTGGGTATCTTGAAAATCTCAAAGGAGTAAGCAGCTCTCCTCTCTTAATCACCAGGAAAAACTGTTGTTTTAAAGTAACATCACCAAGTCTTATTAACAATTACAAATATCTAAAGGGAGGGTGTCAAGAGGTTGGGACATCCCTTTTTTTCCTATAGTAGCTAGTGACAGGACAAGGGGTAATGGGATGAAGCTGGAACACAAAAAGTTCCACTTAAATATAAGAAAAAACTATTTCACTGTTGAGGTGAGGGAGCCCTGGCACAGGCTGCCCAGAGGGATTGTGGAGTCTCCTTCCTTGGAGGTCTTCAAGACCTGCCTGGACACGTTCCTATGTGACTCCTCTCTGCAGGGAGGCTGGACTAGATGATCTCTAAAAGTCCCTTCCAATCATTCTACGATTCTATGAAGTCTAGAGATTCCCATCTAGAGCTTCTCCTGAGGATGTGCCTACTTTGTAGACACTAGCAGAGGTGAAAGAATAGGATATGAGTGATTGCAATACTTGTAGTTTTTACACACCACATTTTTAAGGAACCAACGGGGTGAACGCAGAGAACTCAAAAACATTGGACTTAATACATCAGTAAGAATCTGTACTGCGTACATCTGTGCATAATGTGCACACCTGCCACTCACTACTAGATGAGCTGCTAAAGATACTCCTCACAGAAGAAACAGATCTTGGAGAAAGACTGGAAAAGAATAGAAATCTAACTTTACATATTAATCTAGGCACAGTATTCCTTTGTGCTTCTTGTATTTTACCTGGCTTGTCTTCACTGACTGCAACAGTCATCTATGGGACATTTATAACTCAAACAGTTTAACATTTCAAAAGAAAGGCCAGCTGAGGCAACAACCCATGCAAATCATTATATTGCACTGCTTAGATCAGTAAAATGGGACACGTTGCTCCATAACTATCTTGAAATGAACAGATAGGCTACAAAGAAGTGAAGTAGTGAGATTAAGAGAGTTGGACTTTTCTAAAGAAACATGAATAATTGTTAATAGAATTCTCTGAGTTTAAGAAGATGAAGGAATTTAATGCAACATAATTAGAAAAAAATCTCTTAACACAAGACCTTCCATAAATTTTCAACTTACGCAAAAACTGGTCTCACAGCGTTATTCATATTTCCATAGGTTGCTCGTCCTAGTAGTTCCCTGAAACAATTCTCAGCCAGCAGAGCAGGATTTTCCTCTTTCTCTCCTCCTGTAGGAGAGGATGGAGGTCCTATCCTGCTGAAATAAGACAATAATACACTGATTTTACTGCTGATTAATATTCATCTTCCTTACTGTACACATCCTTGGTTTTACAGTGTTCGAGTCACATTCTTGATCTAGGCAAGAAACATTATCACAAATATGCATTAAACCTGAATTCTGAATTAAATATTGTATCCCATTAGAGCATGACTATAAATCTTCACCTGCTAGCTCAGTACTGATCACTCTATTAGTAAACATACATGGCAAAACCAATGGCTGTTAAAACTGATTCCACTTGCTAACCAGTGAATTTTGACAGACTGTTATTCACTACTGGCAAGGAAGGAAAGCCATCAAACCAAGCAAAAAGTTAGGCAGAATCTTAGTCATTTTGTTCAGACTAATGATCTCATTCACCTGCCCACTACTGAATCCACACTGTGTGGGTGGGTGTTAAATGAAAATTCGATACTTCTGCAGAAACAGATGGCTTGTGAGTTGAGGAAAAAAGTCTGACTGAACTAATTAGAACATTATCACCCATATAGTTACCTCTAACAATGTAGTATAGAAGTCAGTCACCTTCTAACTGACTATCCTCCAATAATGCTATGGAGAGGATTGTAAACAGGGTCCATGTTCAGGCTATGGCAGGGGGCTCTGAAGTGGCTGCTGCAGGGAGAGGTCGGGGCTTCTCCAGGCTGGACACAGCTGTTCCCATTGGCTCCAGCAGCCCTACCACAGGACACAGCTGAGCCCCTCAGCCAACCAGGAGGTGGCAGGGGCAAAGAGGGGAAGAAAGGGCCAAAGAGGCCCTGGCAGCAGAGGAAGAAGCTGATGAGGGAGCAGCAGTAGAGGGATCCTGAGGGCAGAGGAGGAGGAAGACAGGAGGTGGTGCAAGCCCAGAACAGGGATGCCTGCAGCCCTGGAAAGACCCCACGGGAACACAGATCCACCCTGCAGCCCAGGGAAGGGCCCCAGGCGGCAGCAGGGGCAGGGAGGGGTGGGAGATTTCCTGCAGGAGCTGTGGCCAGGGAGAGCCTCAGTGGGGGCAGGCTGGCTCTGAAGGATGTAACTCGGGGAAAGGCCTGTACTGGAGCAGGGAGAGGGGGAAGAGCGGCACAGAGGGGCTGCCATGGACCCACCACAACACCCAGCTCACCTTGCATCCTTCAGGGGAGAGGAGTTGAGAGAGAAGGGGTGAACTGGGACTGGGGAAAAGTGAAGATAGGGGGAGGTGTTTCAGGTTTTGTCTGTATTTCTCACCATCCCATTTTATTTGTACTGGCAATAGATTAATTTTCTCCTAATCAAGCCTGTGAAACTCACTGTTAAGTGCTCTCCCTGTCTTCATTTCGACCTATGAATTGCTTCATCCTACTTTCTCCTCTGTCCTGTTGGGGTAGAAAGACCAGATGGATGGGAGTTTGGCTTTTAGCTAGGGCTAACCTACCACAAGGATTGAAAAGATAAGCATAATCTATTACAATGTTTTCATCAGTACATACAAATCTCTAATTTTTAGCCTTATTAACAAAAACAACCTGACAAAGTGTTATACTTTATGTAGTACTCTACAACTCTGTGATACCATCAGGCAAGTGGACTGTCATATTTATCACACAGTATGTTACTTGAAGGGGAAAAAAAACCCACACAAATACCTTTCACATTTGGAAATACATTTTTAAGATGTAAATACCCAGGTTAATTTCCCCACATTGTATTAAAAAAATGTGGCCATTGTTAAAGGGAGGATTATTCTTTACCTAAAAGCAGTACTCTGATTTCTTCAGTCAGAAAAGATTAAGAATGAAAAATACAGATTGCCCATCTTTCCATCAGCTATATACACCAGGAAGAGTGTTAAACTGCCTGTTTTGGTGAGAAATTTGTTGTTTAACAGGATCTATGGGGCTGGATGGGATCCATCAGAATGTACTGAGGGAGCTGGCAGAAGTGCTTGCTGAGCACTCTCCATTATCTACCAGCAGTCCTGGCTCACTGGGGAGGTCCCAGAGCACCGGAGGACAGCAAATGTGACCCCTATCTACAAGAAGGGTTGAAAGGAGGATCCTGGGAACTACAGGCCTGTCAGCCTGACCTCAGTGCTGGGAGATCACCTGGAGTGCTGTCATGTGAAAACCAGGTGATCAGGCCCAGTCAACATGGCTTTATGAAGGGCTTTCACTGTGAGGGTGACGGAGCACTGGCACAGACTACCCAGAAGGGTTGTGGAGTCTCCTTCCTTGGAGGTCTTCAAGACCCGCCTGGACATGTTCCTGTGCGACTTGATCTAGGTGAACCTGCTTCTGCAGGGAGGTTGGACTAGATGAACTCTAAAGGTCCATTCCAACCCTACCATTCTATGATTCTATTCTGAAGTACACAAGGCAATTATTTTGTATCACAGAATTGTAGTGAAGTACAACGAAGAGAAAAATAGAACCTGTTTTTTAGAATATGTTACACTCACAAGTTTTTAATAGTCACATAACTATAATGTTCATTCAGACATACAAATAACAACATCAACAATTATCTTCTTAAAACATTGCTTTATCTATGTGTACTTCAGCTTTAACCAAAAATTGTTATTTTTCTATGGACTTAAAGTAGAGGTATTTTCTGGAATTTCTGCTCTTTCTCAAATAATACTTTGACTCCATCTGCCAGAACAATATGCTTCTTACTCCTACTCTTCAAGATGCCTCTGTGCTCCGCAAATATGAACTCGCATATAAAACAAGATGAGAAATTCTAACATCATTTAAGGCCAGCAGAGCAACAATTTATAAATAACGTTTTCAGCTTTTCTGTCACATGTGCATCATACAAGGCCCCTAACTTGCCCCACTTTGAAAATTAAGTCTTTTTGCCTGTTGAATCTGCATTACAGTTTCAAGCAGACAGTTCAAATGTTTAATTAAAAATTGCTTTTTGACAGATTTGTTTTTATGCCACCACTATTGCATTACTCAACAAATAAAAATCAGTCCTGCAGTACATATAAACTGGTTAGCTTTAAGTGGTTGACTCAAATCTTCTTTCAGTCAGTTTTTCCATTAATACTTTAATTTTCCTATATAAAGGAAAGTTTATACTTGATGGTACTGTAAAGAGTAATGAAAGGGCCCACCTGCATCTGGAAGCTCTGTAAGAGCAAGCAAAAGCTAACTAGGCTGTCCTTGTTCAAAGACCAGTTTCAGAAATCTTTGTCTCTTATTCAGATCACTCTTCAGATGTGAACCCAGCACATATTTCTGTACACACTCTGTGGGTTCTCAGTTATATGCAGTAACTAGATCAAGCATGGACAGAGAAATGTATAGTCTGAAAATTTGCTATACCAAAGAGATAAGTACTACTAGTTAGAAATAGGAGAGGAAAAGAGGTTGAGGAATAGAAAATAAACACCACTAAAACCCAAGACACCAAAAAGGGAAACTTGACAGATTTAGCAAGCTGAGTGTCATGTGAAAGCATGAAAAGCATGTTGTTATAGGAAGGTTACCGAGGCAACTATCCAAGCAAGTTTTAAAGCAGCTAGGGTTGGACATGAAAGAAACCTTTGAGCTTGTTTGCACAGCTGAAGTTGGTTTTATGGAAATTTCCCAGTGCCAGCAATAAACACTTTTTACATCTACATAGTGTTTAGCCACAAATACAGACCAAATAGACCAAAGAAGGTGACTTTTCAGTTGTAAGGTGACTGTCATCCTCAATATTGGTTATCACAGAGATCTTTTTTTTGAAGCATGCCTAACAGATAGTATGCCTCAGAGCCACTGAATGCAAAACAAAGAGTGTCTACATGTAAGTAAATATTAAATCTTCACTTTACATGTCACTGCAGAAAGGACAGACAGTTGTTACTGATCAATACATGGGAATTACAACCTCAATTTTTAACAAAGTTGATAAGCAAAATCGTTTGAGTCACCTACAATCCTGTGCTTACTAATCTCTCTAAACAAGGACATACAATTTCTGGAGCAGTTTTTAGATTGACGATATAGAATAAGCAAAATGCAGGTGGCTGAACTGATTTTAAGAAAAAGAAAATTAAGAGCAGTTAAGTAGAGCTGCACTATCAGTTTTCAAAAGACTCCACCAGTAAGCAGCAGTAGTTATTTCCAATAAAAAGAAAAGGAAAAAGTATTTGTCATAAAAACTAAGCACAGAGATTGCTTAAAAACCAGGATGGTGATCAGGAATAAATATTTACCTGTCAATATCTTCTATTTTCTGCATATTAAACAGCAATGATGGTACTATCTTGTCCATGTGCTGGGGTTCCCATATAGTTGCTCGAAGCTCATCATTTACTGTTTTTCGAACCACTCCCTGAATGCCCCTGATTCCAGCAATTCGGATCCTAAGGAAGGGAGAAAAAGGAATTAATGAAAAGGAGAAACACAGAATCTCCCAGCACATTTCCTTATATACTAGGCAGGAGCAATTATCTAGTGTGGAATTCCATTACGTTCTCACAGGAAGTAATTGGGACATTTGGCCAATTCATTAAGGTTGCCCATACTGCCTTTAAACACCTTGAAAGCTCATAATGAAGCTGACAAAACTGAATAGAAGATTAGGAAGGATAATGATGACACTGATCAAAGAATATGCAAACTGTATCATTCCTCCAACAGAAAGTCACGTGGGTAAAATCCCACAAATTTTACATCATTTACTACTCATCAGTTGGAAGTTGTGCAATCTCAACCTATTCCAGCACTGAAGAAAAATGTAGTGGAGTTAAAACAGCACAGCTGAAGAAATATCTAGCAGTCATGTGATGATGTCCTTAAAAGTTGTACTTAAGTCTGTCGATTAATTAGAAAGAATGTTATTGATTCGTGTAAGATCCACAAGATGGAAAGTAAAGACAATTCTATCAGATGAGACCTGATGCACAAAGAGAACCATTACTTTTGTCCTAAAAACATTTCAGTTAAATAAACTGAGAACTGATCAACAATATTTTCTGGTAAAAGAGGATAAAAGAAAGTTTTAAAATAGTCTTGCTCTAGCTGTTAGCTATTGTCATCATTTGGTTACACAAAAATAATATGTGCAATTAAATGAATGGTGAAATATTCTTTATTGAAATAGTAATTCAATAAATAGGGGGTTCAATAAATAATGGGGGTTGAACTAGATGATCTCTAAAGGTCCCTTCCAACTCCTACCATTCTATTATTCTATGATGGAGCAATAGCAAATTCAGCATAATAATAAATGGTAGGAACAGAACTTTACTTACTGAAAACAAGTAGAAGAAAGGTGGTACAGTCACCAAGTGAAGTAAGAACAAGAGTTTTTAACATTTGCAAGTATTTCTCTTAAAATTCATCCCTCATTTTTTAAATCTTCATTTCAGTATGGACATGTAACTATCTTTAAAATCTGCTGATTTAAAACATTTGCTAAACAAACAACAGAGCTAGCCAAACTCTATAGTTACTATTTTTTAGTTTGTGGTTTTGTTTACATTTTAATTTGTAAACACTTAAATCTGGTTTTCAGTTATTTCTGAAACAGTCATGTGCATTCAGTGTGGATCTGATGCCACTCAGGACCTTCCAAGACAGTTTTAATACTGTTACAAACAAAATAGAGAAGGAGGATGCCCAAACAGCTAGAAAAGCATTTGCTATTGCTGTACTACAACTAAAGTGCAGTATCCAATATTAAGTTTTCAATATTAAGGATCTCAGAGATTGATATATAACACACAAAGCTTCCCAGAAGTCCATTTATTTTTTTGCTTCTTAATTCCTAAAATAATCAAGTTTTGCTGATATTGTGTCTTTAGATACATAAAATGCTAGCTCTGCTGAAAGGGAAATCTCATTTACCAGATGAGATTCAGTTTCAAATGTTGAATTCTATGTTATCTGAATATGGGTGCAGACAGTGTTCAAGCTCCCACTCAAGTCACTTGGTTCAGCAAAACCTCAAGCTATGCAAATAAACAGACTCCAGATATCTGGTTCAGGATAAGCTGAATCACTCTCTAGGCTCCATGAATGGTATTAACTGTGGTATCTGCATTTAGAACTGTAATGTGCAGTCACAGCTCATCTGATTTGTTCAATTATCTCAGTACCTAGGGCAAATCTGGTGTGGCAACTCCAAGAATGATTGCTGTTCTTAAAGATCTCTTTCAAAAGAGATACATTTTAAACTGTCTAGGATAATGTGTGAAAAGTCACATTGCTACACATTTGGCTGACATGAGAAAAAATTGATTCACGTGAGGAAAAAAGGCCAGAATTTTGTTTACTGGAGTGCCACTAACACTAATTTAATGTTCTTATTGCTGTGAGGGTTGAAGCACTGAGTAAGACACAGCATCAAATTTCATCACATACAGGAAAGATTTCATTCCTCTATAGAAGGCTCAGATAGGTATTAAAATGGAGATTACACTCAAATCAAGGTCACAAACAGAGGTGTCACTAGGATTATATTCCTCCCTGTCTAGGGGTACATCAGCATTGCAAAGTGAAGCACAGACTACAGCGCTGGCTGACAATTTGAAGAGTAAGAGACCAGCACAGTTCTCACTTCTACAGCAATTATACTTTTGAAGGTATTTTACTTTAGAGTATCCTTATGAGTGGTAGATCACATTTGATAGATGAATCAGGCAGGTACTAGTCTCTTAACTCATTCTATGTTCCAGTTCATTAGTAATATTACCCTTCATTTGCATGAAAGTGAAAGCAGTACTAACATTCCTGAGCTGAGCTTCACATCCTACTCTCTTATGAAATGTTTTACAGTAAGTAGTTTAGCATTTCTGGTTTAGTTTCACAAACTCTAAAAAGGCAAAATCGTGAAAAGCTCATTCAAACATTTATGAATACTACTGGCAGCCATCAGCTTCAGGTAAATGTACTGTGAAGCTTAAGTTTTGACATAGTTGCACAATACACTGCCTTCACCAGTGACACCTGCTTAAGAAGTTTCCATCCTCTTTGCCCTTTAGTCCCCGAGTAGAATTTTTTTCCCCAAACAATTTATGGCATCACCCTGAAAAACCTTTCACTGGAATAATCTTTCTAAATGGGGAGGGGGTGGGGGACAATGGACAGGTACAGGAGAAGCAAGCAGATTTTAATCCTAACTCTTTTAGAGTCAAAATTTGGAGCAGAACTCTACATAGCAATAGGGCAACAAAAGAGATAGTAGGAAATTACAAAAAATAAAGAGGAGTGAATGAGAAAACTAAAGGAGGAATTAATTCTTCATTTTGATTTGAGGGTCTTTGTTCGTCAAAGAGATCACAGAATCTTAAGGGATGGGAGAGACCTCAAAAGATCATCTAGTCCAACCACCCCTGTCAGAACAGGACCACCTAGAGTAGTCACACAGGAACTCATGCAAGTGGGTTTTGAATATGAACAGTTTCATTCTTCTTGAAAAAACACTTCAGATTTTTGAAACTGGAGACTTCAAGAAAAATTACGCCCTGCAGCTAATGTAATAACAGAACGCCCAAAGGCCTGAAAAAAAAGTATGGAATTTTCGTAATTGGCTACACAATTTACAGCATGGAAATGGAAAAGATGAGTACAGAAGAGATGTAAATAACTATAATCTGAAAAGCCCTAAATTTTCTAAAATGCTCAGGACTAAACTACTGATTAACAATTAATATAAAGAAGACGTCACTAGGGGGCGCTGAAGTAAAAAATAAGCTGTGGTGCTTACAGAATAATATAAGAATTTGTAATACTAATTCATGAAAGCAGTTCAGGTTCACACAGCATCATACTGCAGACATCTAAGAAAATTCAATTTTAATGAGTAATTCTCAAATAGAAGACTCAAAATACGCTTTTGCTATTATGCAAGTAGCCCCATTAATTTCTCAAATGAGTTAAGCGACTCACATTTATGGTAATAAGCAGTGTCTTTCTGGAGAGAAACCATGCAATCTGGCAAGCATTACTCAGGTAAAATTCCACTTCAATATTCTAGGACTTCAAGCCACCAAAGATTTGCAATATCCGGTGCTATATAAGAAGTCAGACTTTAATTTTCTTCCTATGGAATTAACTACTCCACTGAATATCCTAATAGAAGCTTTATTACAGACTATATTGAAGGCGTTAAGACAGTTTTATCTAATACACACAGAATGGCACTTACTCGGTTTGTATTTCTGGATCGTGGTCACATGAATGACACATGGCACTGAATCGAGACACAAAGAAGTCGTAGCGTCTGTGATATGAAGGTGTGTCTTCCTCAATGTTGGCAAATTTGACAAACTGGAAAATGAAACATGTCAAAAAGCTTTTCATTTTCTCTTTTGAGTGATTGCTACTAGTATTGTCTTTTCAGAAGCAACCATAAAACACTGAATTAGGAAAGAGCCCAGATTTGACAATACCTAAAAGTTTAACTTCAGAGAAGTAGTTGAAGAGTTTTTTAAAGCCTTTCCACTAGAACTTCATTTAGATCTGTATGAAACAGTGCAATTGCACTAATTACAACATACTATGCCATATAGAAACATCTAACACTTGACTAGTGAGGTTCAGCAATTCACAGAATCACAGAATAGGTTGGAAAAGGCCTTTAAGATCATGGCGTCCAACCTTAGGTTCAGCACTGTCAAGTCCACTAGTAACTATGTTCCCTAACCAACCACCAGGTCTACGTGTCCTTTAGATACCTCCAGGGAGAATGACTCCACTACTTCCCTGGGCAGCCTGTCCCAATTATTAACAGCTTTTTCAGTGAAGGAATTTTCCCTAATCTCCAACCTAAACCTCATCTGGCACAACTTGAGGCTGTTTTCTCTTGTCTTGTCAGTTGTTACTTGGAAAGAGAGACTGACCACCACCTCACCACAACCTCCTTTCAGGGAAGTGTCCAAGCAAACAAATGGTACACTGTCACTGCCAGGTTAACTAACAATATTCTGATGTATGAAAATTCAAGGGAAATAAACTTGGAGGCATCCTGTCAATTCAGTCTATCTTTACAAAAGTGAAAAAGGAGGAGTCAGGGAATTATAACCCAGTCAACTTTAATTCTATTCACAGACAGACTCTGAAAAAAAACATTTCAATTCACAAACATCTACAAAGCAGCCAAGGGGTAAGTAACAGTCAACATGGATTTGTCAAGAACAAATCACATAAATCCATCCTAAATTATGCCTGGGACAAGGAAATAGATTTTGTGAATCCAGACGAAGCAGCATCTGTCATTTCTTCAGTGACGCTATTGACAAAAATGCCACACAAAATTCCACAAGGAAGCTAGAAAAACACTGTTAAAAGAACATTCCCCATAAGGTAGATGTAGAAGTGTTGAGGAACACTTAGTGAACACTTAGAAGTGTTTATGACGATTGCAAATTGTCAAAGTGCAACAGCATATTGAGTGAACTTCTGAAGGGGCCTGTTTTGAATACAGTAATATTAGAGTTTCCCTAAAGACTAAGATGACAGAGCTGGCTCATCAAATTTGCAAGGAACAATAAGCTGGCCAGAGCTGTAGGCACACATGATGCCCGGTTCTTGACAAACTGGAAATAGGAGCTGAAAAATCAAGAAAGCAATTTAGGAATGACAAATGCAAAATACCATTTTTAAGAAAACTGTACAAATACAAGTCAGACACAGCTGAATACAGGAAAGAAACTAAGGGTTATAAAACACTGCACATTCAATGAAAGGCAAGGCCTTTCCTAGTATGAAAAAGAAAACAATATATTGTGATACATCTGCATTACACCTAGAAAGAAATTGTTGCTATCTAATTAGCCCTTAGATAAAGTATTGCAGCCAGTTGAAGTATCACACCTGAAGATGATGGTTAACTGGTAAGAGTCCTTCAGTAATTCAGGGGATGAACAAAGCTTTAGATACAAACCTGTGAAAAAAGACTCAGACACATTAAATTATCTAATCCAGAGCTTCTCAAAAGATACTAAATCTTACATAATACAGAAGGCATCTATAAAAAGAAAATAAATTGTTTTCTTTGTCCAATAGTAATAGGAAAAGCAATAAGGGTCTTACACGGTAGCAAAGGCATTAAAAATCCTCCTTTCTCAAGCAAACAGACTGCCTAAAGACCTTTCTGATTCTCCATCAATGACTGTTTAAAGAATAAACTGCAGAGGGAAGAAAAAAGAGAAAGGAAAGGTCATTGGGAAACGTTTTAACAATGTGCTGGTTCTGCCCTGATGCAATCTCACTAAGATCCCTCTCCTTTTTCCCCATTTATTAAGCACATTTCTTGTATACATTCTGATAGAAAACCTGCTTTTATCAGCAGACTACTCACATATAACTAGACAAGCCCAAAGCACTTCAGCATAATCTATGCATAGTAGCTTCTGGAGGTTTTGAGACATTTTTCAAGTGGTGTATTTCAGGAAATAAACCCCCTGCCACTATTTTCTACTCTGTTTTTAGTTTTTCTTCTGTTTTATCTATAACACCCCTTTCAACTGCACTACCAGTTCACTCATTGAAAGCTAGAACTGCAGCTTAAAGTGACACAGTTCGCAAAACTGTATTTTCAGCCATTACTGAAAATGGAGAAAAATCATATGATACCAGTCTATTTTATACAATCTTCTGTAGAGAATAACCTGCATAGTCAAGTGATAAGAAAGTGATATACAGTCAAAACTCAATTGTGTTCAGCCTACCGCTACACTTTGAGAGACAATCTACAAACTGTAACTATACTTCATTTTCAATACAGTGAGTTATAAAAATTACTATTTCCTTCCTAATAGACCCTGGAAAATGCTTTAAATCATAGAGTTGTTTAGGTTGGAAGGGACCATTTAAAGTCAGCAAGTCCAATCTCCCCGCAATAAGTGTGGGTATCTTCAACTTTATCAGGCTGCTCAGAGTCTTGCCCATCCTGACCTTGAATGTTTCCAGGCATGGGGCATCTAGCATCTCTCTGGGCAGCCTGCTGCAGTGTTTTACCATCCTCTTTGTAAAAAAAATTCTTCCATCTAGTCTCAATCTACTCTCAGTTTAAAATCATTATCCCTTTCCTACTGTAACAGGTTCTATTAAAAAGTCTACCAATCTTTCTTATAGGCTTTCTTTAAGTACTGAAAGGCTGCAACAAGGTCTCCCTGGAGCCACCGCCTTTTCCACGATGAGCCACCACAATTCTCTCAGCCTTTCCTCATACAAGAAGTGCTCTGTTCTTCTGGTCTGAAAGTCTGCAAGTGCAATGCCTTCCGTAGCTGTGGTAGGAAGGCTTCACTAAGCCTTGTTTGAGCAGCCTGTAGAAGACACCAGCCACAGGGTTTCCTTTGTTGTCTTAGTCTCTGATTCTTACACTTAGGCTTTTATAGAATCGTAGCATGGTAGAGGTTGGAAGGGACCTTTAGAGATCATCTAGTCCAAACTCCCTGGAGAAGCAGCTCCACCTAGATCAGGTCACACAGTAACGTGTTCAGGTGGGTTTTTAAAACCTTCAGACAAAGAGACTCCATACCCTCCCTGGACAGCCTGTGCCAGGGCTCCATCCCCCTCACAGTAAAACAGTTTTTCCTTCTGTTTAAATGGAACTTTTCCAGTTTCCTTCCATTACCCCTTGTCTAACCTGCTAGTGGCTATTCTTCAGATAGTTCTTCACAATCTATACATTTCTTGATGTAAATAGCAAACTCTATAGCACCCCTTCCTCCCCTGTCCCTTCTCAACAGCCTGTAGTTATTGATAGCAACACTCCAGTCATGAGACTCCTCCCACTAGGTGGCCATTACTGAAACTAGGTCATAGCTTCCTAGAAGTATGGTGGTTCCAGCTTCTCCTGTTTCTTGCCCCTGCTGTGTGCATAGATGTAGAAGCACTTGATTTAGGCTGTTGGCCTTGTCACCTTCTTAGAGGAAAATCCCTTAATGCCTCAGAGGTGTTTGACTGGTGGCTCTCTGTTGGCTCCCATTACCTCAGCAGCCCCTGGCTCATCTTCGTAAGACTTCAAGTGGGCTCTAGTGTAGCCAGCAAGTCCCAGAACAGGGGGCTGAAGGCTCTCACTAGCTCTCTCTCCTTTCAGCCTTGGTGTGCTATCCTACAGCTTGGCACAGGCAAGCCAGGTATTATTTTTCTGTCCTTTCATGTCCAGGTTGAGACTTTAGAATTTGAGAAAGGTGAAACCCATCCTGTGCCAGCAGGCTTGGTGCCATCCCATTACAGAAAAATCCAAAGTTGTGGTGACACCAGCCACAGAGCAACATATTAATAGCTTGAGTCCATCTGTTTCTTCTAATACTGCTGCCCGCAACTGGCAGGAGACAGGAAAAAAAATAACTTGTGTTCCAGATTACCTTACCAATCATCCCAAGGCCCTCAAGTCTCTTTTGATCACCCTTGGACTATGCTTTGCAGCTTCATCACTGCTCACAAGGAAAAGCAGTCTTAAGTCTTACTGGTTTGTTTCATGGAATTGTTCCTTACAGGACAGAAATAGAGTTTCTCTTTTTTTTTTTTTTCATGACAGGAACTTAATTAGTCCTTAAATTAAATAAAGNGTCCCTTCTCAACAGCCTGTAGTTATTGATAGCAACACTCCAGTCATGAGACTCCTCCCACTAGGTGGCCATTACTGAAACTAGGTCATAGCTTCCTAGAAGTATGGTGGTTCCAGCTTCTCCTGTTTCTTGCCCCTGCTGTGTGCATAGATGTAGAAGCACTTGATTTAGGCTGTTGGCCTTGTCACCTTCTTAGAGGAAAATCCCTTAATGCCTCAGAGGTGTTTGACTGGTGGCTATCTGTTGGCTCCCATTACCTCAGCAGCCCCTGGCTCATCTTCGTAAGACTTCAAGTGGGCTCTAGTGTAGCCAGCAAGTCCCAGAACAGGGGGCTGAAGGCTCTCACTAGCTCTCTCTCCTTTCAGCCTTGGTGTGCTATCCTACAGCTTGGCACAGGCAAGCCAGGTATTATTTTTCTGTCCTTTCATGTCCAGGTTGAGACTTTAGAATTTGAGAAAGGTGAAACCCATCCTGTGCCAGCAGGCTTGGTGCCATCCCATTACAGAAAAATCCAAAGTTGTGGTGACACCAGCCACAGAGCAACATATTAATAGCTTGAGTCCATCTGTTTCTTCTAATACTGCTGCCCGCAACTGGCAGGAGACAGGAAAAAAAATAACTTGTGTTCCAGATTACCTTACCAATCATCCCAAGGCCCTCAAGTCTCTTTTGATCACCCTTGGACTATGCTTTGCAGCTTCATCACTGCTCACAAGGAAAAGCAGTCTTAAGTCTTACTGGTTTGTTTCATGGAATTGTTCCTTACAGGACAGAAATAGAGTGTCTCTTTTTTTTTTTTTTCATGACAGGAACTTAATTAGTCCTTAAATTAAATAAAGCATAAAGTCCAAGGGTAAAAAACAAAACAAAACAAAAGATCAACATGATTTTAGTGTTTTCCAGACATTTAAGTGTTCAAGTCTACAAATAATTCACTCAACATAAGAGCATGTAACAGAAGAGAAGCAAAAAATTTAAAGAACCCAAACCACTATGGGAGTGGCCATGAGAATATTAACTCCTCTGGCAATTAATACTGGCAGATTAATATTACCTAAAATACAAAATTACTGCTTTGACAAGGTAGTCCAACATGAAAACTTAATAGAACCCTAATAGTTGCTTTGATAGAAGAAAGACTTATTGTACCAAGAAATTACTTTGTAAGAATAATTGCCAAATTTAAGTCAGAAAAGACTCAATGACTTTCTCTTGCTCTGGACATTTCTCCTACATCCTGATGTAGCTTGCAGCAGGGAAGAAAGTAGCCAGAAATTCTCTCTCTCAAAATGTAAAATGTACAGTAAAGTGTCCACAAAGGGCAACATCTTTTTATTTCCTCATGTGTATAAGAGAAGAGTTTCATCGACTGAACATAAAGCATTTCTAAAGCACATTCCAGAATTAGCATTCAGATGACTGAACATTTAGGCCACAGGAAAGCTAACTGTGATAAAGCTGTTTTGAGTTGCACTGTCATTTAGCAAAATGTCAAATATCTTTTAATTACAGGAATTGTCATTTTTTTTACAGTACACAGCAGTCTACTTTCTTCTTGTTTAACAGTGGTGCTTTTAGGCTGTTAATAATAAGTAATATTTTATTCCTAAGCACCTAAAACATTAACATATACTTCAAATATAAAAATTATTAGCTAAAAAAAAAAAAAAGATAAATCTCTTATGAAATTGCAAGCATTTGCCTGGGATACACTTACAAAGGTTTTATAGATGTGAACATGTCCTTCAGTCCTGGTAAATGCTTGCAATCATCCACTGGTAATTTATGGAAGTTTTACCAGTACAAGCTTCTTCTATATTTGTACAGCACACAAGGTACATATAGGAATTTCCATGTTAAGATCTTATTTCCATTAATTTTAAACCTAATCAAATTCAATCAGTACATAAATGTATGACAAAATAAATAAGAAACATATCTATTCAGATGATGTGTGTTCCAGACTGAGTCAAGAAACTTTGATCAGGGAGAGATTGTGCAAGTCACAGAATCAGAGAATCTTAAGGGTTAGAAGGAACCTCGAAAGATTATCTAGTCCAACCCCCTGGACAGTGTCCTNCTGTTTCTTCTAATACTGCTGCCCGCAACTGGCAGGAGACAGGAAAAAAAATAACTTGTGTTCCAGATTACCTTACCAATCATCCCAAGGCCCTCAAGTCTCTTTTGATCACCCTTGGACTATGCTTTGCAGCTTCATCACTGCTCACAAGGAAAAGCAGTCTTAAGTCTTACTGGTTTGTTTCATGGAATTGTTCCTTACAGGACAGAAATAGAGTGTCTCTTTTTTTTTTTTTTCATGACAGGAACTTAATTAGTCCTTAAATTAAATAAAGCATAAAGTCCAAGGGTAAAAAACAAAACAAAACAAAAGATCAACATGATTTTAGTGTTTTCCAGACATTTAAGTGTTCAAGTCTACAAATAATTCACTCAACATAAGAGCATGTAACAGAAGAGAAGCAAAAAATTTAAAGAACCCAAACCACTATGGGAGTGGCCATGAGAATATTAACTCCTCTGGCAATTAATACTGGCAGATTAATATTACCTAAAATACAAAATTACTGCTTTGACAAGGTAGTCCAACATGAAAACTTAATAGAACCCTAATAGTTGCTTTGATAGAAGAAAGACTTATTGTACCAAGAAATTACTTTGTAAGAATAATTGCCAAATTTAAGTCAGAAAAGACTCAATGACTTTCTCTTGCTCTGGACATTTCTCCTACATCCTGATGTAGCTTGCAGCAGGGAAGAAAGTAGCCAGAAATTCTCTCTCTCAAAATGTAAAATGTACAGTAAAGTGTCCACAAAGGGCAACATCTTTTTATTTCCTCATGTGTATAAGAGAAGAGTTTCATCGACTGAACATAAAGCATTTCTAAAGCACATTCCAGAATTAGCATTCAGATGACTGAACATTTAGGCCACAGGAAAGCTAACTGTGATAAAGCTGTTTTGAGTTGCACTGTCATTTAGCAAAATGTCAAATATCTTTTAATTACAGGAATTGTCATTTTTTTTACAGTACACAGCAGTCTACTTTCTTCTTGTTTAACAGTGGTGCTTTTAGGCTGTTAATAATAAGTAATATTTTATTCCTAAGCACCTAAAACATTAACATATACTTCAAATATAAAAATTATTAGCTAAAAAAAAAAAAAAGATAAATCTCTTATGAAATTGCAAGCATTTGCCTGGGATACACTTACAAAGGTTTTATAGATGTGAACATGTCCTTCAGTCCTGGTAAATGCTTGCAATCATCCACTGGTAATTTATGGAAGTTTTACCAGTACAAGCTTCTTCTATATTTGTACAGCACACAAGGTACATATAGGAATTTCCATGTTAAGATCTTATTTCCATTAATTTTAAACCTAATCAAATTCAATCAGTACATAAATGTATGACAAAATAAATAAGAAACATATCTATTCAGATGATGTGTGTTCCAGACTGAGTCAAGAAACTTTGATCAGGGAGAGATTGTGCAAGTCACAGAATCAGAGAATCTTAAGGGTTAGAAGGAACCTCGAAAGATTATCTAGTCCAACCCCCTGGACAGTGTCCTGTAATTTCATCATATAATTTCTCAATTTACATTCCCAGGGACATAATTTCTTACATATATATTTATGCTCTCATCATTTTTACAGTCAGTACAGTAGGGGAAAAAAAAGCAACTTTGAATGCACCCTGTGTGTCTTTAGTAACTGCAAAAATTCAATGAGACAATTGTCATGCACTGCATTTAAGTTTGAGTTATGTTATTTAAATTATCTCCCTGTAAAAACTGTAGGCTGGATCTGAGCAGTATTTTCTATTTGAGCTCCTCAGTCTGTCTTCTACAGCCTGCACTTTTCTCACATTTCAGACAGGTGAAAGGAGGTGTTGATATCCGTCCTTACCATCTTCGATACACAAAGTTATTGTATTTCATCATTAGAAAACTATCACATATGAAGACATGACATCCAATAAACATGAGATTCTTCTAAACTACACAGTACAGCATTAATAACAAGTGTGTGACTATGTATGCACTTCACTAAACAAAGGCAAAAAGGAAAAACACTTCAATTTTTCTGAACCAAAGTGTTTTTAACACTGGTCTCAGGCACAATACATGAAAAGAAAGAAGCATCTTGTAATAAAGGTAATTTTCCATGACATACTTGTAGATTAGCTGCAGACAAGCAAAACAAACAAACTCTACTAGGAATTTTAATTCTGACGTTCCATAATTTCTCAGTCTTGACATTTTATACTATTTTTAACATATACATGCACTTTAATTTGGTTAAAAAACAACAGCTTTTATATGACAAAACTAACAGAAACAAAAGACTTGTATCAGGCGATGACTGGTCACTTTTCTACACAGATTACTGCTTGTTTTTTAAACAACAAATGATANAAAAAACAAAACAAAACAAAAGATCAACATGATTTTAGTGTTTTCCAGACATTTAAGTGTTCAAGTCTACAAATAATTCACTCAACATAAGAGCATGTAACAGAAGAGAAGCAAAAAATTTAAAGAACCCAAACCACTATGGGAGTGGCCATGAGAATATTAACTCCTCTGGCAATTAATACTGGCAGATTAATATTACCTAAAATACAAAATTACTGCTTTGACAAGGTAGTCCAACATGAAAACTTAATAGAACCCTAATAGTTGCTTTGATAGAAGAAAGACTTATTGTACCAAGAAATTACTTTGTAAGAATAATTGCCAAATTTAAGTCAGAAAAGACTCAATGACTTTCTCTTGCTCTGGACATTTCTCCTACATCCTGATGTAGCTTGCAGCAGGGAAGAAAGTAGCCAGAAATTCTCTCTCTCAAAATGTAAAATGTACAGTAAAGTGTCCACAAAGGGCAACATCTTTTTATTTCCTCATGTGTATAAGAGAAGAGTTTCATCGACTGAACATAAAGCATTTCTAAAGCACATTCCAGAATTAGCATTCAGATGACTGAACATTTAGGCCACAGGAAAGCTAACTGTGATAAAGCTGTTTTGAGTTGCACTGTCATTTAGCAAAATGTCAAATATCTTTTAATTACAGGAATTGTCATTTTTTTTACAGTACACAGCAGTCTACTTTCTTCTTGTTTAACAGTGGTGCTTTTAGGCTGTTAATAATAAGTAATATTTTATTCCTAAGCACCTAAAACATTAACATATACTTCAAATATAAAAATTATTAGCTAAAAAAAAAAAAAGATAAATCTCTTATGAAATTGCAAGCATTTGCCTGGGATACACTTACAAAGGTTTTATAGATGTTAACATGTCCTTCAGTCCTGGTAAATGCTTGCAATCATCCACTGGTAATTTATGGAAGTTTTACCAGTACAAGCTTCTTCTATATTTGTACAGCACACAAGGTACATATAGGAATTTCCATGTTAAGATCTTATTTCCATTAATTTTAAACCTAATCAAATTCAATCAGTACATAAATGTATGACAAAATAAATAAGAAACATATCTATTCAGATGATGTGTGTTCCAGACTGAGTCAAGAAACTTTGATCAGGGAGAGATTGTGCAAGTCACAGAATCAGAGAATCTTAAGGGTTAGAAGGAACCTCGAAAGATTATCTAGTCCAACCCCCTGGACAGTGTCCTGTAATTTCATCATATAATTTCTCAATTTACATTCCCAGGGACATAATTTCTTACATATATATTTATGCTCTCATCATTTTTACAGTCAGTACAGTAGGGGAAAAAAAAGCAACTTTGAATGCACCCTGTGTGTCTTTAGTAACTGCAAAAATTCAATGAGACAATTGTCATGCACTGCATTTAAGTTTGAGTTATGTTATTTAAATTATCTCCCTGTAAAAACTGTAGGCTGGATCTGAGCAGTATTTTCTATTTGAGCTCCTCAGTCTGTCTTCTACAGCCTGCACTTTTCTCACATTTCAGACAGGTGAAAGGAGGTGTTGATATCCGTCCTTACCATCTTCGATACACAAAGTTATTGTATTTCATCATTAGAAAACTATCACATATGAAGACATGACATCCAATAAACATGAGATTCTTCTAAACTACACAGTACAGCATTAATAACAAGTGTGTGACTATGTATGCACTTCACTAAACAAAGGCAAAAAGGAAAAACACTTCAATTTTTCTGAACCAAAGTGTTTTTAACACTGGTCTCAGGCACAATACATGAAAAGAAAGAAGCATCTTGTAATAAAGGTAATTTTCCATGACATACTTGTAGATTAGCTGCAGACAAGCAAAACAAACAAACTCTACTAGGAATTTTAATTCTGACGTTCCATAATTTCTCAGTCTTGACATTTTATACTATTTTTAACATATACATGCACTTTAATTTGGTTAAAAAACAACAGCTTTTATATGACAAAACTAACAGAAACAAAAGACTTGTATCAGGCGATGACTGGTCACTTTTCTACACAGATTACTGCTTGTTTTTTAAACAACAAATGATAACTAGCTGTCATGGTTTAGCAAGGAGCTGTTTCTGCTTGGTAACAGGGAGAGCGGGTTGCAGTGAAGACCTGGTAAAGAGTTCTTGGACTCTCTCCCTGATTCCTGGGCTCAGACCCACCTCTGGCCTGGCTGGGCCAACCTGGCGCCTCTGCCAGCACTATTTAGGGACTGGAATTTGAAGTGCTTGCAGGAAGTTCAAGAGTGATACAAGATGGGGGCCACCATGCGGACCCCACAGTCAGAGAAGGAAGAAGGAAGGAGGAGCACCAGACCAGAGACTACTCTGCAAGCCGTGGTGAGAACACAGGCTGTACCCCTGCAACCCATGGAGGGCAAGAGCAGAACTGAGAGCCACCAGCAGCATCCATGTGAATGCACCCAAACTGGCGAGAGACTGTGTGAGGAGGCAGCCATGGCACAGGACATGCTGGAGAGCCTGTGTGCCGCAGAGCAGCCCCACAAGAATGGCAGAAAGGAGCTGCAGCTTTTGGGATAAATGCACGTAGGTGCAGCCTGTGCAGGGTTGCCACATGTGTGAGGTACCCCACGGACTTGCAGGGAGGACTGATGCGGAGCCCACCTGCCCTGAGGAGAGAAAAAAGGCAGAAGCTATCAGGAATAGACTAACTGAAACTCCCACTCCCTGCCCCCTGAGCTGTTCAGGGGAGAGGAGGTAAAAACAGCAGGATCAGGGCTCCGAGTCCAGGAAGAGGAGAGGAGTGGGGAGAAAGTGGTCTTAAAGGGCGGGTCGGACTCTTCATTGTTGTAGCACTCTGTGTTGTTCTATTTTGGTTATGTTTTGGGGTTTTATGCTTTGGTTGGTTTTGGATTAAATTATTTTCTGTTTTCTTCCACAAGCCTAGTAGCCTGCTCTGTTTTGTCCTGGACCTTAAGTGGCAATTAAGCTCTCCTTGCCCTTTAGCAATCCTCAGGTCTTTGGTACTTGAGGCTAATTGTGGTCTTTTGTTCCCTGATGGGCCTAAACCACAACACTAGCAGTCATCTTCTCATGCACAGGAAGCTCAACACTGTCACTGGTAGTACCACAACTTCATTGCTCCTATGAAGAAACTGTCCTTCTAATATGAAGTGCCCTATCAACTAAAGCAAGCATTTGTGGTAGATAACTTTAAATGTGGTAATATTGGATTCTAAATATTTCTGCGGTATTTCAGATGAAAAAAAAAATCTTTTCCTAAGCAAAAACAAGGAAGAATTCACCCTGTTAACATTGCAGATCAGCTTAAAAGGTTTTGTATTCAAACGAGCTTTGTTAACACAGTTTAATTAAAAGTTTTACTAAATAACATACTCCATTGTTTCTGACCAGCTGCTCACAAAACAAATGTTCTCGACCCTCTCTAAAAAAAAGTGGCATAAAACTTAAAATGTTTTACAAAATTATATCTTGTCCCCAAAAACTGTGACCCCACGTTCAAAGACTTTAAAGCTGTTCACCCCTAGACAGGAAGAACAGGTATCATTAATTTAATTCTTCCTAGTAACATGACTATGGATCTAAGCAATTAATTATTTCCTCTAATATTATTTGTTCTAATATTATTATTTGTATATTAGAGAAAGAGATGTTTACAAGATATTGTTACTGGAATTCTGCAAAATAGAGAGCAATTTAGTATTGCTATTCGTTTCTAAGTAAAAGCTTATTTCAATCAGCCTTCAGATTCTGTAATACCTAAGCCAAGGAAATCTCACTTTTTCCCAGCACATTTTTTCAGTTTCCTCGCCAGCATATGCTGTCTTAGCATATGGTTAATAAAAATATCTTCCATGATAGAAAAAGGTATTGTGAACTTCACAGACACTGCCAAATCTGTTCTACTTCCTCTCCCTTCAACATACACATGCTCTTCTCCCGCAAATAAACATGCCCACTATCGAATTTCACCTGGTTTCAAGTATTTGCCTGTAGAAACAGATTTACAATTATCTTATTTTTTACAAATCATTACTTCCATAGGAAATAAACTAACATACTTTACCGATGCAACACATAGAATTAATTCCTATGACTTTTTATAAAACCTGAAGATTCGGTACAAAAGTAGGGAAATGAGGAACAGACAATTGTTTATATAAAGCAATAGTCTTCAGGTTTTTCTTTTAAAAGTAAATCAACTTCCAAATTAAATCTCAAAGTCTCAGTAACAGCAGTTCTGCATCTAAAAGGAGATATTAGGAAGTCAAGGGTGGAAAAAAACCCCTTGAAAGATAATGGGAGCTTCCAGGTCTTTCCAAGACTTGAAGCTATTCAGAATCATTCGGTACACAGATTTGTTTCATTTGAAACCTTGACTTCTGAGCAATCACAAGAGTTCTCACAGCTGAAGCAAAATCTGTTTGTGAGGATGAGAAAAAAACTACAGCTCAAGTAACACAGTTCAATCTTAAAGACATCACTGTTGTCACACCCCAGTGAAGCTTTGGGATGGAAAATAATGAAGCAACAATCACATTCCATATCTTTTTAATAGTAAGCAGATAATAAATCAGTATTGCCCTGAAATTGAGTTTAACATAAAATATGACAGACTCTTTCCCAAAGATTGCCTGGCTTTTCACCAGATTAAATACATTTACTTCACATACAACTGATTCTTTGCTATACAATACCTGTCTCCCCTCCAAAGTGGTACATTAGAATAGCAAAGCACACAAAAGGTTATTCATTCTACTATCTCTCATCTTTGCTGAGGTTTTTCTTGTTATTTCCTTTGGGAGGAAAAACTAAAATAGGCTAAAGGTAATGGTAAACTTTCTTCATACATGCCAACATTTATTTAAGAATACAGTAGGACAGTATCCTTGGTAACAGACAAGCTGCCAGTACCAATACACTTTGCACTTAAGTCAGCACAAAAAGACTTTATCTTTCCTCTCCTTTGGCTACAGAAGTCACTTAGGGAAATAGGCATAATTAGACTAAAATTAGCCTTTGAAATGCTGTTGAAGAGTCATATAGATTCATTCTCCTCACTGAATTTTATGTCTCCTTTAGGAAAACATAATTGTTTTTGGTTACTGAGCTTTATAAATTATCTCCTCATTTAGGAAGTCCATTAAATCTGCTTTGCTTATTGAAGACTTCATTAGGAAGTGACAAGGATGTCAAACAGATTACTGTAAGGTGGAGTTGTGTTCAATAACATTGGTTTGCTGTGTGTCTTGTAGATACACAGTTGTGGTTGGCACTAACTGCTTGACACCAAGGATTCTAAATAACTGAAAAGTGATGTGTATCTTGCCAGTTGGCAGCCCAGGAAATAAGTTCCAAAGCTATTTCCTCAGGAGGTTTTGCTTAGGCATTGTTATACAAACAAACCAAACCAGATTGAGTAGTCTGGCTCAAAGATAACAAAAGAAAAACTATTTTTTAAAAAAATCTTTGTGCTCTCAGTAAAACTGTCTTGTTAGTTTGGAGCACAAGGTGACACTCCTCCCCTGCATCAGAGCAACAACTCTGTGTTCCACCATACAAAATTCTATTCCAGGAGTAGCATCCCTCTACTACACCCTCCCGTCTCCCTGAACTGTTGCAGCTCCATTTAATTGCACCAACTGGGAATCATGACCACAGTTAAGCCCAAAAGTTTTACAGAATCCATGAAGAACCCCTATACGGCCAAAATTGACAATGTACACAAAGTGCAAGTACTACTTATTTATTCATGTAAAAACAATCACTCTAAATTGAAACAGTCTACACCACAATCCTGGAACTCATCACATTCCTGTTGTACCAGCTGGGAAACCCAGTGGGTAGAAGGGAAGTCTGACAGAACTATAATACTGATGGCGTCCATCAGACTCTTCGGAAAATCAGATCTCCAAATGTTCATTTTGACACTTTTTGTTATGCCCTTCAAGCCTGGATCTGAACTGTGAAATACTTAATAAGATGCTGACATAATGCTAAAAGCTTTTGTGTCCTGGTTACTTTTCAGCTAATAGGAATCCTATGTAGTGTCAGTGCTGTAGAGATGATGTTATTTCCTTATTCCTCCTCACGCCACTGCTGGAGCGCAAGAGAACAATCTTAACCTACACAATGGCTCCAGGAAGTCTGTTTAAGGGTTCAAAAAATGAGTTCACAGAATAGCTTTCCTGTTCCTTCCAGAATAAGTAGTTATTTCTGCAGGGGACAAGCCCAGCCATCACAAGAATCTGAGAGACTGAAAGTAAAGTTTTTCTGCCTCCAGCAAGTATCTACTCTGTAATTAGGCCCAAATACAGTATCTTGCCACACACAGAATCTTCTCAATTCATGTTGACAGATACCATGACTTGTGAAACTACTTTTCTATAGCAAATAAGGAGAGATTTATTCTGATTTGATGTAGCATCTGAGTTTACTCACAGAGTTAGTTCCAAGAACTTGGAGCTTTGGTTCACCTGACTCCAGCAGCTTGGCCACCATATGAAGGAAACTTTCCACAAAGGGTTTTATGCTTTGAGAATGGCAAGCCATCAGAAGTTGGTCCAAGGCCTCCATGGCAATTAAAACATACCTGAAAATTAATTAGACTCATATAAACACATGCTACATTTATCATTACCTCGATTAATTAAATTAGGTACTTGTTACTACAAAAATTAGGAAAGAAAGGGTGGAAGGCATATAGTTTTGCATTATCTCAAAATGAAAGCTACTGGTATTTTCTACATTTAACATCTTCCTTTTTGGGGTGGGGGTTGGGGTTAGAGTGTTTTTAGAAGAGATGTCATAATACAGAGCAAATATAGTTCACTTTTCTTTCCTAGAATTTTTATTTCCAACTATAAATTCCAGCTCCTTTGTCTATCCAAACACCAGTAAGGAAAGCCAACAATTTATTCACGCTCCTGCACAGTCAGACAACATGCTAAGTATAATGAAAAAGAGTTAAGAAAAGCAAAGAACAAAGTTAATTACTCTGTAGAATGGCTTTTTTCCCATTCTATAAAGTTATAAAAATAGCTTCCAACATCATGAAGGCCAATAATGATGACATATGATGGATATTGCTACTTCCTAGACTCAAGATTTGCCTACTCCATTTCCACATTCTTTAAAATCTTCTCCCTCCTTTTATTCTACATTCTTTCAAATTTCTATCTCAAGTAGGATTTAAGAGTATAACAGAGTTTTAAAGTTTACATTTAAACGTAATTTAGCCGAAAGAGCTGAAAAGAAATATACTCCCACTTTCAAATACCCTAAATGACATTCAAGCACATATTGGGTTTACACAGCAAGGTTTTGGTAGCAAGGGGGCTGCAGGGGTGGTTTCTATGAGAAGATATCAAGAACTGCTCCTATGTCAGACACCACCAGCTCCTTCTGGCTCCAAGACACAGCTGCTGCTATCCAAAGCTAAGCCCATTAGCAATGCTGGTAGCATCTCTGTGATAACACAGTTAAGAATGAAGAAAAAACATTGTAACAGTAGCTGTGAGAAGAGAGTAATAAAAAGAGTGAGAAAGAGCCCTGAAGACACCAAGGTCAGAGAAGAAGAAGAGGAAGAGGTAGTCCAAGCGCGCAACAGAGGTTTCCCTGCAGCCTGTGGTGCAGCCCATGGTGAAGCCCTGCCTCTGCAGCCATGGAGGCCATGCTGCAACAGAGTCCCACCTGCAGCCCCAGGAGAACTCCACACCAGAGCAAGTGGATGTGCCCTAAAGGAAGTTGCAGCCCATGGAAAGGCCATATTGGAGCAGCCTTCTGGCAGGAACTGCAGTCTCTGGAGAAAAGGCCACACCTGAGCAGGTGTCTGACAGGAACTGTGACCTATAGGAGACCCACATTAGAGTGGTCCATTCTTGAAGAACTGCAGAAAGTATCTTGCAGGAAGGACTCCATGACTGAGCAGGGGAAGAGTGTGAGGAGGAAGGAGTAGCAGAGACAAAGTGTTACGAGCTGACTGTAACCACTACTCCCGGTTCCGCTGCACTGCTCAGTGGAGGGGTGATAGAGGAGTGAGGAGTGAAGCTGAGTCTGGGAAAAAGGCACAAGGCAGGGGCATGTTTTTAGCTTTGATTTCTTACTCTCCTATTTTTATTAATTGACAATAAATTAAATTAATCTTCCTTAAGTTGAGGTTGTTTTGCCCACGACAGTAACTGCTGAGTGACCTCCCTGTTCTACCTCAACCCATCAGCTTTTTCATCTTATGTCCTCATCCTTTCCTATCAAGAAGAAGGGCTGGGTGGGCAACTGGTAGCCAGCCAAGGTTAATTCACCACAAAACGGTCTGTCTTACCTCCTAAATTTAATCAGAATAAATATGGTAAAGTGCAGCTACTTGTTAGCACTTATTTTTAATGCTGTGACTTATTTCTTTACCCGTAGCGATGTCTGACAACATCTCTGCTTAGTCTCTCTGCTAGGTAAGCACCAATTCGATCCAGCTTTTCTGGTGCAGAAACAGCATAGAAAGTCAGCTTCTCCATATCAGCTTTAACAAGACCATCCTAAAAACAGACATACAAAATGTAAAAAGAAAGAAGTTTACAAAAAGTATAAAGCTTTTTGAAGTGTTCTCTTTTTTGACTATTCAGTATTTATAGATCTGAGCCATACAGGTGGAAATAAGGTACTGAAAAACAGTCTTGAGCAAAATTGTCAACAGCACAGCTGCAAAAATCAGCAACACAGTAATTTTACTTACTTTAAAATTATTTTCTTTAATTTTCTATCTTCCTTTATCTTTTATCAGAGGTGAACAGGTATTCTAAAAGAACTTATTCAACGAGGTATGTCATCAGTTCTAAGCTGCACTTTTTCCCTACTGGTACAATGTCATTTTCTTCTATTCCCATTCCCCACCAACAGTGTATTATGATGTAGTATTTTGATACTATATACAAACAAGATTGTTGTTTAAATATTTTCTTTCTTCAGTGTCATATTCTGGAAAAGGCTGAAATCCAAGGTGCCTGAAGGCTAATTGTTAGAACAAGATCAAAGATTAAAATACCATTTTCAACATGAATTGTGATATGGATCTCCTCAGGTGAGGTTATAACTGTGGGGTAAGAAGAGAAAGGCTTTGTGCGTTTGAGGGTTTTTTTGTTAGAAGTTCAGAAAAACATTATCTTTTTCAAATAAACGACTGCCAAGCTTTCAACACAGTTAGTATTAATTGTTACATTTTATTGTGTCTTCTCATACTTTAAAAAAGGCCTCTAACTCAGTGAAACATAGTGGACTTGCTTGTGTCCTGCACTGGGCCACTGAAATAGTGACAAAAGCAAAGACTAATGTTTGCCAACTCTGAGCTACTGAATGAGATTAAAGATGTAAAATGACAACGGTAGTAATTCCAGGTGTTTCTACACTTGTTTCAAACAAGTAGACTAAACCAGATCTATAAAACAATATTGTTTCATGCTTTCAACGTACTGTATACACAAAAAAAATTCCTTTGAAGTCAGTAACAGATAGAGTAACTAGCACTCAGTAACAACATATTTTAAAGAAAAACCCACATACTTTGTAAGATACAAGCCAAACGTTACACAAATGTTGTGTGTCCTGCTTGCTTACACTATAATACAAGATAACAAATTCCAGAAACACATTGGAAAAAATACAGTAACAGAAACATAAGCTTTAGATCAGCCTGAACCATCAGGTGATTCTGTATAGATATAGGCATTTCTAAACGGTAGCAGAGAAGTTATTTGTTTTCACAGAGAGTAAGCTGTAGGCTTTAAAATAACTTCAAGTGAAGTGTTTCAGTGAGAACAGAAACTGTATATTAGTAAGTGGAGAAATTAAAAAACAACAGCAAAATCTTCTTTTGGCTCATAACAGTCCACTAGAACTATAAAAACTTCCAGTCAATATGTCAAGAGTTAGAAAATTAAAATCTTGTAGAAGACCATAAAATGTTCTCATCTGACACCTCAGAAAACAGGTATTTGTGGTTCTAACTAGCTATGAAATTAAGTGCTAGCTCTGCTGAAGAACATCCTGTTTAGTTTTATATCTGTTCCTGGGAACAAAACACACTAATTTTACTCTTCGATATACCCACCTCTGCTTTGAAAAGGGAATTAAGGTCAAATGATCTGTAGAGGTACCTTTCCAGCTGAATAATTCTGATAACATAGAATCGTATGTACTGTAAAAGGTTAGAATGTAAAAGAGAAAAGAAACTAATGCGTAGCAATTTTATAACAGAAAATATTCAAAAGGCAACTCCTTAAAATTTTTAATTCTCACTCACTTTTGGGTCCTCAGGAAATATGTTATCTACCAGACGCTTGTAGCGAGGTCGCAAAGCAGCACAGCAACAGCACACTCCTGCAGAGAGATTTAGCCAACAGAAACGAGTATTAAATTTTAGGAACTCCAGTGTTGTCATTTGAAGTGTATACTTTGACGTGACAAGCAAGGAGAAAAATGATACCATTAATCCAGCTGCTTGTTAATATCAGCAATAAAGTAAAATTAAAGTAATTGAAAATGACTCAAAATTCAGATGGCAAAATACTGGGTACTGGAAATGTACCTGTTATCCAGCCATACTTAAAAATATGCAGAAAAATCAAGACATTTCAAAATCTAGTACTAAGATGAAGCTTACTTCATTTGCTGGTTTATTTTCATTTTGAATGAACATTTCAAAACATATATAAACACGTATTATGTTTAATCTTCTACAAAAAGACGTGAACTACGAAATCTCCTGTTTTCAGGTAACCATAAAAAGCACAACATAAAAAAAAAGCCCTCCTTATTCTACTACTCCACGGGGCTTCAGACAAAAGCCTTCACTTGAAATGAAGATGCATACTTCTCTGATCTCATTTCTACTCTACTACTAATACTGTACTCCTATATTCAGGACAACACATGTAACTTGCAATTGTATTAATTTTAAAGGAGTCATACTGCCTGCTCTAACAAGATAGAAACCTGCAAAGTATGGTTTGTTTTTTCTAGCATTAAAGATGAAGAGGTTTGGAATAATGCCAGTTTACCTGAAGTAAAAACTTAGCACAAAAAAGAAATCCTGAATAAAATGCTTCTAGATATTCAGCTGTTTTATTAGTGCAGATTTATTCCCAAGGAATTTGAATGTTGCCGCTGCAGGCAACACTATGTGGTGGTTCAGACTGATCTCCCAGTTCTCTGACAGTCGAGGGAAAGGATCACTGCACACATGGTGTGGATGGTGCTCCATCTCTCCTTTATTGTTTATGTTATGCCCTTATATCTGCTGGCATAAGCACCTCCTCTATCTCTGCCCTGTGCCAGACCTCTCACTTCCTCTTCACCCCTTGCATTACGATCCGAGATCTTCCGGACGTCTACTACACATTGGATATATCAAACTCACTGATCAGGCCTCAGACTAACATTAAATGAGCTCTGATGTGTAAGAGTTACTTAATTGAACATAATAAACTGAATAATAATACAGCAAGTGTACACGCAAATCTTTCTAACCTCAGTACCAAGAACACTCAGAGTAGATAAATATCATACAAATACCTTATTAAAGGTATTAATCATTGTACTCCAAAAAAATCCTAAACCACTTTGCTAAGAATAGCAAAAGCTTTTACTGCAAATAAAAATAGGAAAAAGAATAAAGGATATCTTGGCAGTAACTTTGATGATTATAATTTATCTGCAAATTTTTCACAGTGTGAAGAGGCATTAAGAGAGACACATCAGGTTCTCTACTTCTTTACTTAAGACATACAAGTAACCTTAGCTGTTTATAACCGTATTTATCAGAACATCTGGGAGATTCATGACACAGACTTACTCTGCTGTACTTTTTATGACAAGATTCTACATGAGTAGATATTGCCCCTCTATTCCACTTGTTTTCTGATACTACTTGTCTTTTGGACAAAAAAAATGAATTGTACTTCTAGTCTGACAAGTTAATGCTTGTCCAGAAACAATTATTGAAGACAGATCTATATTTTATAAGCACACTTTAGGTTCTCCTCAGTGGTCATCTAACTCGTCAGTCAGAGCCATATAACCCAGTAAGACAAACACAGACTTACAACTTCATTGCACAACTATTAAAACAAACAAACAAACCAAAAGCCGGGAATAAACAACTGGAATATTAAGAATTTTTGTGTGAAACTGTACTTTGTTACTATTGTTACCTTCTTCATATGGCTCCTGTTGACATTTCCTACTCATAGAAGTCTAACCAATAAAAGTTCAGTGAAATTATATAAAAGCTATGCTTTTACTGCTTTTATGTATCAGAAGAGGTTAAAAACTGACCTGAATTAAACCAGAAATAATTCAGATAGTTGTACAACTATATTCTATGGGGAGCAATGTTGTGTCTCATTTAAAATGAAAACCAATCTAAGAAAGCAGTACCTCATTAGTGTCTACTGTATCAGTCATCATTGGAGAACTCAAGTAACACCATAGAAATCCACCAAAACAATCCCTAGTATTGTTAAATGTTTCCTGAGTTAGGCATGTAGCTCAGCACCTGGCTCAACATTCTTTGTATTTTTCTATTTGATTTTCTACCTTCCTTAGGGACCGCTAATACTGGTCCAGAGTTAACAGCATGTTTGATTACCACTAAGTATAGCAAAATATTGTTACAACAGCTGTAAGAAAATATTTACTACATTTATCTAAAACATAGTAGGAACAGAATATATAAAATGCCATATGCAAGACAGAGGCAATTAAGAACTCTTCTGAATTAGTTTCTCCCTTTTCAAGGGACATAAGATAAACTGCAGTTCTTTGCAAGGATTTTAAGTTTTCAAACAGTGTTTTAGAAGTGTGGTAATTACACAAATTAAAGAGAAAGCCTAGACACAGCCATTCCTTTGAGAAGGATGAAATATCAGGTAAGAGTACTAAACTCATTCTGACAGTCTGATGGTTTCAGTTAATGGAAACTCAATAGCGTTCAAATACGGCTCTTCAAATTTATGGCACACAGTGAATTTTGACCTTAAAAAAGACCTAACAATAAGTACATTACATAAGATTTGAAAATTTTCCCTTCTCTCCATCTAGATTTTCTGTAGTATACTTATATTAATATGTATTTAATTGTAGTACAGTTTAAGTGACCAAAAAACCCAAGAAAATTAAACTCTAGCTTTTTGCACAATTCAATTGTTAAAATATAAAACTAATATGAATGTTAACATCACTACAAGACTATAGTAAATTAAACTGAATATTTAACTATTAGAAAGCTACAGTTAACCTATCAGAGCTTTCAGTCTCCCCAGATATTTTGCATAAAGAAATTTAAGTAGAACAGTGTCAGAAAAAAAAAAACAAGTAATGAGGAATAAAGAAAAAAAGAAAAGCAAAAACCAAAACATTAACAATCAGTAGTCCCACACTTTGGGAGAAAATTACTTATCATTGCTCAGTGTTTTGATATAACCAGAAAAGATTAATAAAGACATAGGAATAGGGTATTTAAAAAAAAAAAAAAAAATCTATGAATATTAAAAAAGAAAAAACCACACAAAAAATCAAGCCTTAACAGTATACATTAAAAATAGATAGATCTTAAAAAAAATAAAAGTCTAGGAACATTTCATTACATAGACTAAAAAAAAGATAAATGTTTTAAAAGATAGAGAGAAGCTGGCAGCTGAAAACAGATTCTCTATTTCTTGGATATAAATTTAATCCAGAAAGAAGTTGATCCAAATAATCAGATTCATTTCACACAAACAAGCTATTTCATAGGTCTACAGAATACAGTTACTGAGCTAGGTTAAAAAAAAACCCTGTTCCATTTTATGCAGGTGAAATTTGTACTTTAACAGTTTCCCCCCTCAAGACACCTTTATGTCATTTCATACAAGTAAATCCGAAGGGTAAAGTGGTATCTACAAAGAAATTCACACTGTTATATGATAGTCAGCATAAAAGGTTTAAAAAACACTTATTATTTGCTTCTGCAAATAGTGGGATTTTTCAAGTTTAAACATGCACAGATTCCTCTGCTAAAGGAGTCCTGTAAACTACATTTCACATGCTAAGACTGTACATATTTCCCAACTGTACAGGTACTTCTTTTTACACACACTTATGCTACACAATAGCAGTAAGAAGTAACAGTCCATGTTATCAGAAAATAGCAATTTCACCTACCCAAACACATACACGGTCTTGTTTCAAAAGCAGAATTAAAATCATAGGCTTTTTCTTGCTCAACAGTTGGAACTTGGACATACTGTCTCATCCTGGATTTGATTTCACTCCCCCGGTACACTCTCCTTTTTCAGGTATTTGTTCTCTCACACTAGCACAGAAGCAATTACTTCCCCCAAGGGCTCAGCAATACTGTAAGCTTATCTGATTAGCTCTGTGACATCTACATAAAGCCACCAAACACGTGAAAAACTTCAGTATCAAATTCTGTTAACGAGGCCAGGCACAAGAGAAGAGAAAGAATAAAGTCGGGCTCACAGCTGATCAAATGAAACAGCCAGTTTCATTACTTTAACTTCCCTGAAACACGTAGTTCATTATTTCTACAACTAGAAGCAAAAAGAACAGTAGAGTTTCAGAAGATACTGTGTTCAGTGAGCAGACACATATCACTATGGAGTGATAAATATTTTAGCAAAACATACTTGCTAAATCTCGCTGAACAACGGCCAGAAAAAAATTAAGGCAGACTGCTGACCAAAACGGATTTTTAAACAGAAACATTCATCTTTCAAGATCAGAGAAGCACTTTAAAAATCATTATCGTAATGAAATTATTATTTTCTATAACAATATCTCAGAGTTTAAGAAGCAATGATTACAGAATTTAAATTCTTGGAATACTCATAAAGATTATGATCAGGAAGAAATTTGAGTTAGGATATTCTGAAGTTACCTTCTGGCTTCCCGTTACATTGCATTATTTTATCCTTTTACTTCCTACATTAACTCCACTTGGGCAATGCAAACACAGTTTTCATATAGGTATGATGGAAATATATATCACAGAATCATAGAATGGTAGGGATTGGAAGGGACCTTTAGAGATCATCTAGTCCAATCCACCTGCAGAAGCAGGTTCACCTAGATCAGGTCGCATAGGAACATGTCCAGGTGGGTCTTGAAGACCTCCAAAGAAGCAGACTCCACAGCCACTCTGGGCAGCCTGTGCCAGGGCTCTCTCACCTCAACAGTGAAATAGTTTTTTCTTATGTTTAAATGGAATTCTAGACTTAAAGAGACTGGTGCTAATAAGCTAGTGATTCCTGCAAATAAATTCAGAGACAACACTGATCTGCACAGAAACTGTCACCACATACTTACTAAAGAAAGCTTGCATTGTGAATCAGAAAAATACATTTAAAATAAAGCTTTTTTTTAATAATGAGTTTGAATATTCACTGAGACATCTTACTCTCATGAAATTACAAGAAAACAAAACCTTCAAGTTGGCTTTATATGTACAACAGTGAATTCTGCCCAACAAGCCTAAAACTGCCAGATTCTTTTCTTCTTTCTTGAAACAAAGCAAAATATAAAGCAAATTGGTTACATTATTTATATAATGTAACAGAAGTTTGAATCTACAGACAAACATGTGTTTTGTTACTGTTCATTTTATTTTTTCCCAACATATGAGACAAGAAACATAAACAAAAAAAAGTTTATTAGAAATATCCAGAGAAAAGTGCATAAAATCCCAATTCAACGACTACAACAACTATACCTGGTTTCTGAACCATAGTTTTGAATGGTTAATTTCAATTGATGCATTTAATTCAGAACAAACACTGTTTTCAAGGGCATTCTCCTTCCACTATATAAAAAAAAATAAAAAACCAGATCAATTATTTTGGAACAAGAAAATTATTCTGGCCAGGGAGTTAATTAAAAATATTCTGCAACCTGCTATAAAAAGAACTGCTGTAAGGACATGCTAACCAGCCATTGCAATGTCCCTGCAACACACTCCCAGAGAGAACAGAGGACACCTCATTTAGAAAAGGATGACATTCCATCCCCTAGATAAATCTCTCCTGCTCTTCACCTCTCACTCTAGTCATATTTGACTTCTAAATGGTTTTCTAGCCTTTCTTCATCAAAAAGCAGCAAAGAAAATACCCAGCATGCAGATGAAATTTTTGTCTGGAGAATATGATCTTCATTTTGATGACAACTTCTGACTCCCATGACAGCAAAATCTCAGTAACATCCAGAGTGGAAAAATCCATCTGCTACCTACGTCTGGCAATTTTGTGTTTCCTTTAGAAAATATTTTGGTGTTCAGATAATTTGAAACAAGGGAAAAAGCTACAACATTCCCTTAAGAATTTATTCTTACAGTAAAGCTGCAAAGCTAATTATAAAGCTAGTTCTAGTGTGATATGACTTGAAGGTGTGTTCTTCTATATTTGAACCAACGTGGAGATGCACAGCATTTTACACTGAAATGCATGCACAAATTATTTGAATATAAGCTTTTTGTGAAAATGAGAAGTGACGTGCATGTCAAACTACTATGAAAAAGGAAAAAGAAAACACATTAAAAACCCCCAACCTAGTCAAATAAGGCTTATCACTAAGCTTCTTCAGTGTTCTTTTCAGAACCATTAGCAATTAAAACAAATCCCCAAGGAAGATGTTATCTTTGGGACAGTGCCTTTTAAATACTTCTAATCCATTAAAAGGAAGTATTCCATTACATCAGGTTCTCTGGTTGCATTCTTTTTCACAAGTTCCATGGCCTGCAGTGTTTCCATACTGCCTCTTCTTTCTCCCACCTTTGTTGTTTTCACATAGTAACTTTGTTTCACTTGCTCATTTCTGTGCTCTTCAACACCACCTCCTCCTCTCCTACTCTGAGGTAGTACCAGCACCCTCTATTTTTAATACAGCATTAGGAATATCTAAAATTAATCTGGTTCCAGCCAAAGAAGCTCTACGGCTTATGAATTTTGCTTCTTAGTTCTTATTTATCTTCCTATTAAGTTAGTCATAACAAGGTCATTTCTTGTATCTAAAGCAACATAAAAAGGAAGTTTTTCTGAAGTCACTCTGACTTCAGAAAGTGCCTAGAAAGATACATTTACGTAAGTCTCCTTGACCCGTCTCCATCACAGCTGGCACTGACAACCTGTTCACGGTAAGAAAAGAAAAAAGGAAGGTGAAGTCTAACTTTCATTCCTGCATTCAGAATTGAGTTTGTTCAGGAAATAAATTCTACATGATAAACCCAGAGGAGAGTTGTATCATAATACTCCTATTTCTAAATAAATCCTGGTTTCAGCGCAAGTTGTTTCATAAACCTGTGAAAAATGGCGACATAAGTAAACTGCTGGACTAAAGGAAAGTGGAAGAGAAAGCACCATAAAGCTTTGTATAATCTCTGAAACACAGGAGCTGGCATCATTCCTCCATCCAAAAGCTTGTAGAGCTTAAAGCGCATACATAAGAACACCGAAAAAAAAAATAGCCATTGTACTTAAAGTCCTCATCCAGTAACACATTAAGCCAGGAGGATATAATTTATCTGATATTTAATTTAAGACAGAAAAAAAGGACTGAGACCTTAAACAGACCTCAAGTTATACATTAAAAAAAAAAAGGCTGACTTATACAGGCACCAACTATTTTTTAAAATCCTGAGGTCTTTACTAAGACTTTACATGGCATAAATCTATTTAAAAAAAAAACACCAAATGTAAAAAGAAGAAAACAATTATTTAAAAATAAAATATTTACATTTTCTCACATAATTGTTGGAGATTTGTACATTGTTATAAAAGATTAATTCTTACTGTCATGTTTCTAGTTTAGAAAAACAACATACCAGTACTGCAATAGTGTTCATATGACGAGCTCAGTTACTTGCACACATAAATTACCAAAGGCTGAAGAGTTCTTTAAATACAATAAAGCCTTTTTGCTCTGAATTAAAAGTATGCAGGTCAGGCTACTGCAATTCAGTCTATGCAAATACATTTACTGATTTAACTTCTGTTCAAGAAAAAAGGAAGCACTCCACAAGTAGATTTAACTAATTGGCCTTTTGTATTTCATACTTTGGTAAATTAAGAAGTTTCCTAGCTTATAAATGACTTGCAATTTTTTCCATATATCTGCACAGACATGGGTTTCGTTTTTGCTTTAACTTTTGAAAAGTAAACAATTATGACACATTCCTTATTTTAAAGAGTGTCATAGTGACCACTATATGGGTACCAAAATATTCTGAATATTCTCATGGGCTCACATTCTTTGAGCCAGGTGAGTTAGCATGAGGAGTTACAGGTCATTCCCTTGAACGCATCAGCTACAAACAGATCTTGCTAGTATACTTCATGGAAATAAACCCCAGAACACAGAATCAAGAACTTCAGTTGCTTCAGCGAAGCAACTCCACAGGAACACAGCAAAATCCAGAACTGTTTACCTTTGGACATGATTACTAGCTGACAGTTACAGTTTCATAGAAAGCCTTATTTACCTACCTCCAACTTAATAATGATTCCTGTCTAATTCCTGCGTGAATTAAAATGAAACTTTCTAGAAATTAAAAAGCAGTCTTTGAAAACCAAGATTCATATACACAAGTAACTTCCATCCTCAGCATGTCACATAGTACCTGATTCTCTAGACTGCTACTGGGGATCCCAGTAGTTGATGACGAGAAAGGAAATCCATATGTCATGTAAAGAGAAGGCCAAAATACTTTTTAAAGCAGTTCACCCTGGTCTTTTTAATCACTCAGTGGAAAATCCATCCTCCCTCCCAAAAAATTAATTTGTTTCTTGTCATGCATTAAAAAAATAGGTCACTTGCATGCATAATCAGCATGAGCCTTCTTACCCTTTTGTCCCATGATTGAGAAATCAATTGCAAACAATGCTGCGCATGAAGGTTAATCGACTGATCGGAAAACCAGTTGCAAAAAAAGTGATTTCTGGAAATAATAATGATAGCCACATTTTAATAAAGCCTGAAGAAAACCCACTAAGCTACATTTTAACAACAGTTCAAGTATAGTTTAAAAGCACAGTAAAGCTTCGATGGGGACAGAATTCAGTTCATCTAAAGCATTTCATTTCCTATATTATATACCCAGATTGTGCACACATAAATGACAACAGCTGAAAAAATAAATTCTTCACATTTTGACAAGGAATAGATCACACAAAATTGCTCATTTCTCGGCTATCCTGAAGTGTGTTCCAACACAAATGGATGGAATGAAAGGAGGGACAATGTTCACAATGTTACTAGACATTATTTGCAAGTTAACATGAGTTAACATTTGCGAGTTAACATGATTGATTGTCACTTTCTATGGAATTGCTCCTAAAGATTAACTTTCCCAAATGGGGCTAGGATGATGCCTACACATGAAGAGAATTGACACCTAACAGAAAACAACAAAATGAACATTTACATTTGTGTATTATAAATTTAAGTGCCTTAAATAAATTCATGCAGATTCATTAAAGAATATGGAAGGAAGTACCTCACTGGCACACAAGGCTGTCTCAGTGTGGTAGTTTGACCCTGGCTGGATGCCAGATGGCCACCACACCACTCTATCACCCACCTCCTCAGCAAGCCAGGGAAGGGAAGAAAATGAGATGAGTCTCATAGGTTGAGATAAAAGCAGTTTAATAAAGAAGCAGCAAAGCTGCGCCCGCAAGAANGGTGGAGGAAGGAATGCTGGAGGGACAGCCCTGATGCTGTGCGAGCAGTAGTCATAATATTGATACCGAGAGCAAGTATAGCACTGCAAGAGCTGCTGTGGAAAATCACTGCCATCCCAGACCCACTACACTTAGGTATCATGAGTGAAATAAACAGATGTACAAAGAGCCACAGTTTTCTGGTTACAATTTTCTGCTTTTGTATTATGTTGGATTTTTTTTCTTGTCTTAATCAAAGGAGTATCTGAAATCCTTGCTGCTTAATTCTGGTACCTTTTAGAGGATGAGAAACACAAGCAGCCCTATATCAAGTCCATCGTTCACCTACTAACCTAACCAATACAGGAAGTTGAAAAATAGTTGCCAAGGGTATGTCATGGTTTGGGCTTCCTTTGGCAGTTTTGCCGTTTGCTAGGTCTAGGCCGTTAAAGGTATATTGTATATTATGTAAAGACTCCATTGTAGAGTTTGTGACCTTAGTATTATAACAGTTACAGATATTCTGAACAGTAGACAGTAGAAACCCTATTAATTTTCTGACAGTATTGTTGACTAATTAGAATAGTGTTACTAATTAGAATCCTGTAAAAATTCCCATTAAATTCTACTAGAATCCTACAAAATTATCATATTTTGGCCACTTTGGAAGAGTTACATGGAGTACCACCAGAATTAAGCAGCACCTTAGTAGTATAACAATAATTGCTAAGTATGAACACTGCTCACAGTTAGGGTTTTAAAGTATCAAGGTTATGCAGGAAACACACTCCAGATTAAGAAATCCTATGTTAGAAAGAGTGGAAAAAAGTTGTTAATTAGAACTATGGCTTAATTTTCATTAGAAACATTAGAATGCTTAGCTCATGTAATATTTCTATAGACAGATTTAGGAATACATCTTCAGTCACCACTGGTATTTTAAAACTGAATGTCACTGGGAAATAAATCTTCCCTTCTAATTAACTATCTTGTTGAAATTCTATTTTTTATTCTGAGTGTAATAAGCAACAAGAGACAAATAAATGAAGTTCCCAAAATAGTTGGGAGAAAAAATCCAAACCAAGACTATCTGCCTCTTAAAATGTGTTAAGAATTCAGTCATTTCAAATTCCATTTCAAGTGCTGTTTTCCTTCCTACACTTGGCAAGGAAGACCTATTGAAAAAGATAATCATAAAATTATATAAAATCTTCTTGCATTTTTCCTGTTTGGCGGTGAGGGCTGTTTGTTTAAACATCATGAAGCAACTTAAGTGAAAGTAATATCATCCAAGAACAACAAAAAAGACAACCACTATTCAATTGTTCTATCTTCTATTAATTTTCATCTCACACAAACTAGAGAAGATACCAATACACATCAACTGCTGACTAGTCATCTGCAGAGACAACTAGCAAAAAAGCCACATGGTATTTTGCAAAGCTGAGGAAACAAAATGTTATGTAGTTCAACTAGTAGCAATCACAGAATCATAGAATCGTTTCAGCTGGAAGAGATCTTTAAGATCAGCAAGTCCAGCTTTTGCCCCAGCCCGCTAGACTACTAGACTACTTCCTTAAGTGCAACATCCACCCATCTCTTAAACACCTCCAGCACCTTCCTTGGCAGTCTGTTCCAATGCCTGACAACTCTTTCAGGAAAGAAATTCCTCCTCAGATCCAGCCTGAACCTCCCCCGGCACAACTTGAGGCCATTTCCTCTCGTTCTATTGCCTACTTGGAGATGCATTCTGAAGTCACCAACAGTCACTCCACTGTAACTAAGAATAGGCTGAGCATGGAGTATTTTCCATGTAACTCTTATAGTATCTCTTCAATATTTGCCAGTTAGAAAAGAGATCACTCTTGATTTGACAACGTGGCATGGGAGATATAGATGTTCATGCTACTAAATCTCATTGCACTAATTCAAAGGAAGAATGTGGGGAAGTTATATTTGTCCAAATCTTTATTTTTATTTGCTCTCTTAATTTGCACCTTATAGTCAGTCACACGAGGACCTGCTCAGAAGCAGCTAAAATCAGGTTAATCATTATTAACAAATATTTCTTAGCTTTTCAAGGTTAAGCATGCTAATGGCTTGAGAAGGAGAGAAAAAGAAAGAAAAAAAGCACACACCTAGTTACCACAAGTAAAAGACATTCCTACATTCAGCAAATGTTCTCACCTGTATCACACCAAAATTCTTCTAGTCTAAGCGATTTCATTTTAGAATAAAATCTGCCTTGTTAAACATTTAATTAAAGTCAGGGAACACGGCCAGTAAGTAGGTTAGCTGTTTCTGAAAAAACTCATTATCTACCAAAGTGTTTCAAGCATCTGATTAAGTGTGAATATCTGGAACAGAATGTCCAAAACGCAAAGAATTTTAAACATGTTCTGCTATATGATTTAGCTATGCTTTTCCCCCACCCAGCAGAAGCATTTGCAATATTTCAGTCCAAAAGCAGCCAACAAACAAAAACCTACCAAAATCACCCATGTTCCATAACAGAGTTGTAAGTTAAATTAAACTATCTACACAATTTATCTAGCAGGGAAACCCAGAGCTCACTTGTGACAAATGGAAGACATCCTGTAAAGGCTATCCAGTTACAAATTAATTAGTCCTTTTATTTAAAAACAAAACCAAAGAAATTTTTAATGCAGTCTGTGAAAAAGACAGTTAAAGCAGTTAATAAGACAGTTGTGGCTCAAAACGATCTACAGTATTATAATAGCAAAGAGAAAATACATTTGCCTTCTTAACATTTCAGAACTTGCATTTCAACTACAGAGGCATCATATTTGTTAGCATATCTTACATCAATGTCCATGTTACTTGCAGAAGAACCACAGATAAAATTATAGCTACAATAAATACAGGGAAAAGCTATGCTTTGGCAAAGTTGCTACAAATGCTGCAGCAATTTTAAAGCATTTCACCTCCACTACAGACCAGTTGTCAATACAAATGCCATGTCACAGCATCAAATCCAGGCACTTCTATGTCTTAAGATTTAGAGCGCAGATGGAAATTTTTCTGTTTATGGGCTATTACTGTATTGAGTCTAAAATCTTATTTCATTGAAGACCCAATGCAGCACTATATCCTCATCCTTAAATGAGATCACTAAACAGCAACATCAACAGAAAAACTGAGAATCCAGTATGTAACGAATGACTGCTGCAGAGAACAGTGCATGTGACTGACAAAAATGAGGAGAACACTACCTTTGATTTGTCACCAATGTTCATCTCTTTCCCTCTCAACACCACATCCCAGTTCTGACTACAGGCCTGTTGTTTAGACAGTTAATATTGAGGGACATAAAGTATATTGTCCTGTAAACATTCACCTACAACTTTGAAGACTGACTTCTAAAATGTGTGTAGGAACAGCTAAAGTCCTCAGAGGGATCAATTAGCATCTTCCAAACCACTATTCTTAGACCCACCATACTGCAAAGAAGAGGTAAGAATATTAACAGGAAGTCAGGAAAACAAGCAGGAGGACAATGAAAGGGGAAGTCAGACCAATCTTGCCTTTCCTAGGTATTATTATTATTCTACTTCATTTTTAAAGAACTCATTCCAGCTTGACAGAAATAATTTTTGGAAAATGTTTCTAACAGCTTTTTCCATGTTTTATTCCAAAACAAGCTCAATTTACCTTCCTCATGAGTGAGGTGAGAGAACTCCGTGTGAAACAGAAATAAAACCTTTTTAAAAATCGCAGCCTTTACAAAGAACAGAGCTTCTCAGATTTCAGTGATGAATAGTTAAGATTTCAAAGTATCACTGAATAGTAGCAACTTGTTAGGTCAATAGTCTCTGAAAAAAAAATCCTGTGGAATCTCCAAAGAACTCTGAAGTAGCATAAATTTGTTTATAGTCAACCAAGCTGAGCTCTTGAAGACTTTCTCTATGCCCACTGATATAAAGTACAACTAGCCACAAGTGATACCTTCTTGCACTAAAATCTAATCATAGTTTTTCTTTACTACATTTTTTGGAAGGAAATTATTACAAAAGTACTGTTGTTTCATAAAAACTGCAATATATATGCATCTGTTACAATACCTCCCTTCACACCAACTGAAATAAACTCATCAAATACATACAGTGAGTCATTTATCAATGACTGCTTAGTTCTGAATACCTCACTTAGGATAAATATTGAAATTATTTTTGTGAGGCTTCTATAAGTTCCATTCAAGTCTGTAATAATGCAGACTCTACATACTAGTAGGGTAAATACTGCTAGTAATGACCCTGAACATAAGCGTATCTGGTTTAGAAAAAACACAAAATCTTACCATTCCCATCTAATTATTTTAAAAAAACACAAACTCCTTCACAGCAATAGTCAGTACCTTTAATAGCACTAAACACACAGATCAAAACCCCACAGCAGTTCACCATATTACAAAAGCTGAACCCACAGTATAGTCAGAATGACTTATGTCAGCTGTTTCTCATGCATATACACAATATAATACATAAATATTTGCAACTTTGTAAAAACACGTAATTCATGTCTATGTAAAGAAATAACTTGGAACCATCTACCACAAAAGCAGAAAACATCTAAATACTTAGAAGTAGCCAGTAGTCACAGCTTACTGTAAATCTTATTACAAATCTCACGTCACAGAAAAATAATTTCATGAGCAAAGCCTTGAGAATTTTTTTAAATCATTCATTAAATTCGTTACAAATCTGCAATGAAGGTGCACTCAGTATGATTGGTACTGTAACTTTACAAAGACTTACTTTATCCTGTGGGTAAAGAAAGTGCTTTACCTAAAGTGTATCTTAGCTATTTTACTAGAGACCATACAGGATTTTTCTAAACAGTAAACAGAAAAAAAATTAGTTTGAATGAACATTATTTTAACAAATTTCATAATTTGAGGCTTTGCGTTAGGGAAATCTGATAGTCTTCAAGGTAAATAATGATTCTTCAAAATATTTGCCTCAAAAAAACCTCATTTAACTTGGACTGTTACAATTTAAAAAGCCTTATCACTTTATATCCTAAACAATAATTCCATCCTCTATAAACAATCTCTGTGATTTTCCACAAACAGGATTATAGCTGTATTGGAAATTGTTTCAGAATATACTCTAAATCACAAAATTCAATGTTAAATTTGAATTCCTGAGTAAAAAGGAAGATGTAGAACCCTTACTAGGTTCTTCTGAAAAAACATACATTTATTTACAAAGGCAGAGGCTATATAATACTAATATCTTCAATAGCTTTAAAATGATCATAAATTAGTAGGGTTTTTTTCCATTTTTATTTTGGTAGAATTTTTAACCCCAAAGAAAATATTGTATCGGTAAACACCCCTAGATACTGTCTTAGCATACTTCAGGTAACAATACTTACTGCCAGGCATTGTTAATCAGGAATCTGTCTTCAGTTTTGCAAAAATATAGTAAGCTATAAAGAAAAAAAAAAAATTAAGTCAAGACAATAGCTTTAGACAATTTACATCCAAATGTATATAGAAACTTATACAGAAGGAGCCAAAGTCACATTCTTCAGCTCCAATATTAAGAGCTTGTTACCACAGAAACCCAGATATCTGACCAAAAGATACGCAAGTTTTGCCAGTTCTTGAAATTGAGTCATTCAGCTCTTGCATTTGATGCCCAAGAAAATATTTTTCTCTGTACTTACTGGGATGACCTTTCCAACTACCACTGTTTAGGATACTCAGTGGGTGTCCAGCCTTACAGGATACTTACACTTCAAATGTAAATCCCAGCACCTATCTGTAAAAATGTCTGTGAAAAGTGGTTTTTTTTAATATATAAACGATGCTGAATAAAATGTGTGGCACTTGGTAGGACATTCTTCTCCCAGTATCAAAAAAGACAAGATTTCAGATCCGAGAGGAAAATACTACAAACGATAGCTGCTCAAAGGATTTTTTGATGCAATTAGTTATCTTCATACAATTAAGTCAACTAAAGTTGTAATGTTTCTGGGTAATAACCTAATGTACTGTTTAATTACTTAGCATTAAAATAGAAGGAATTTTTTAAAATTGTCTATATTAAAAGCAGCATATTCAGCTTTTGTTAACTGCCAAATATATCCTCCCTGCAAATGCATCTTCTCACAAATAAGAGATCAAGTGTTGCTGTTTTCAAAGATAAAATTTAAAAAAGGATATCCAGCTAATCGTTGTTTATATATGCACAGCAAAGAACTATCAATCCAGACACTGATAATGTGAGAATAAAATATACTTTGTGACCAAAGAAAATATTTAATGACCACACACTAAAACAATATTCACAGTTGCTAAAAACAAACTTTGTCCTAGTTGTATGTCAATCATAGGTTCCAATTTGCTGATAGCAACTGTGATTAAAAAGTGTTTCAAAGTAATTTATTTATAATATTCTATCCTATTAGAAGGCTGTATGTCCCTCTCCAAGGACAGACTTAGAAACAGCATAATTTTATAAAAAGAAACATGTGCTGCGGATTTTGGTGTTCGACAGACACATTCAAATCTCTAATTTAGAGTACAGAGAGATTACAGAAGACAGATTTACTGACATATAAGAGCACAAAAAATGCAAAGAGCCTGACAAGAGGTTCAAATGAGTCAAGTGGCAGAGATTCGGAGGGTTTTATTGACCATCAGAATCGGGAGTCTAATATAATTTGCTGGAATGTTATCACTGTTGTTGCTAGCAGAGTCAACTAACTCTAGACGACATTAACTCAGGAATTACTAGGAAAACTGTGTAAGCCTTCAAACTGAAGATCCTTGGTTCTGTTTTCAAATGATTCATTGTATTTTTTTATCATTTTATGACCTGTAACAGGACCAAAAATTCATTATGGAGGTGGCCTGGCTTCTACATGCAGAACAGACTCCACAATTTCCTCTCCCTAAAGTGTTCAGTCACCGACTTAATAGGCTTAGGGCAAAGTTTAGTCCACAGACGATGGTATCTGTTACAGCAGAACAGAACCAATACAAAACAAGCAGCTTCCCACCATGAGTCTGCTCTGCTGTTGCCATATATTTTACACATCAAGAGGGAAAAACACCCAAAACCTAACAGAATTTGATGAATTAGAACTTGGTTATAATTAAAAGATGGCAAATGACAAGATATAATTTAGTTTCCCAAACAGTCTAACACTTATTCTTTAATATATTCCAGGTCATTCTGTGATTTCTGACAGACCACCAGAAGCAAGTTAAGAATGTATGTAGCTGTACATCTCCTGCACCAAACCAAGTGACTTTTGGATATTGAAAAGGTAAATAAAAGCCATGTTTATTTTTCTGTGGAGAATTAAAAGCTATTTTGTTTTCCTAAGGATATCATAATAATTCCAAAATACAATTATAATCAAACTGCAGTGCTGGTGAATGTACCTTAAAAGACAGATCAACACTTGTATGACACATAAGAGTCATTTTTCTTCACAAAAACTTTGTTTAGTTTTAAGGAGATTCTACAGAATTTGGCTAGGATAAGGAAATACAAGGTCACCTCATTGCTGCATTAAAAATATGCTTTGTTCGACTTATTGGTTCTGATCATCATCTTCCTCCAGTTATATGCCTACATGTGGGGTTGTTTGGGTTTTTTTTTTTAATTACTTGAGCTGATCTAGGATCTGAAATTAAATAACAGTTCACAAGCAGGAACTGTTTCTTATTAACACAAGGTCCCATGAATGGCACTGAAAACCAAACAGAAGAGCAGACATATTTTTCCTGTCTGCCCTAAACCGACAGATCTCAGTGAAAGACCTCAAATGGAAAAATGTATATATCCTTGTGCTATAGGCAAAGAAACTGAGAAGTCAGCACACCTGAAGTACTGGATTTTCTTTCACTATTCTGTAACACTACAAATTATTAAGTTGATTTTGAGTATTCAAAATGAAATTGCCAGCTGGGCAACAACCCTCTCCTCCAAATTATGCCTAAGAAGATTACAGGTTTAAGTACCTCTGACAGTCAGGCAACCCAAGCTGGGCAGCCATGAACTGAAAAATTAAATATACACTACACATCAAATTTTGACATCACTTGATTCCTCACTCATAGTTCCTATTTGAAAAATTGTTGAATGTCTTTAGTGTCGAAGGTAGACAAATGGCCAGTGCAATGCAAGATTAATCAGGTTACACACCCATTCTCTAAATAGACACTTAAGCTTCAACTGCAATTCCCAGAATCCAAAAAATGCAATATGAGATGGATCTACAGAGCACGCTGCAATCCTGTGGATACACCTTACTTCATTCTGAATTGGCTTTCTCAACATAGAGAAATGATGCCACTTGTGAGCCTGGCTGTATCAAAGAGGCTGCCCTGTTCCCCCACTCACCAGAGCTCAGCTCAGGTACATCTAAAAGGATGTTTGTCCTGTTTCACCTTACACAATTCAGTCTTGTTTTAGGATAAGAAGAACCCTGCAAAATAAATAAGTTCCTTAGCAACCTTTCCCACCATCTTAAAGGCTAGTTTAATCCAAAAGCAGTTTCCCTGGCAAAATAAAAAGCAATGTTCCTATGCCTAGGTACACATGTTGCCAGTGGCGAGTTAACCGTCCACTAGATAAACAGGTTTTACTCTATTCCAACTATAGAAAACATGATTTGCTTTTACTTACCAAAAAAAAAAAAAAAAAAAAAAAAAAAAAAGTTGTTCAAAAATAACACAATAATTTTACAAGAATTACTTCATTACAAGGTTAGGCTGGGTAGTTTAATGTTATGGATGCTAATTGAAGCTATTTCTAACCCATCCACTTTACAATTTAGATTTCATATTTAGAAGTGCAATCTCCTTTTATTACATTTGAAGTTCAGTTGCCAAGTCTGATTAGCATTCTAATGCCTCTTTCCACTTGCACGTAATAGAAAATTTGTTTATGCTTTTCTTCTGCGTAAGTTTGGATCAGAAGTAGAGAGAAGTTATTGTTCATCATTAACTGCAAAGATTTTCATAGCAGGATGCCAAATATATAATTTTAAACCAGTTGCTTAACTACAAACTGCATTCTACCTCCCATTTTTGTGATTTTTTTTCTCCCTCTCAAATCAGAAACTAATCCTATTCTAACACATTTTTTAGACAAATGTTAGAAGTGTTATTAAACAGCTTAAGCAAAACTTTTAAGTCTTTACACATATTAGGGTATTATAGTCAAGATTTCAAATCTAAACAATCAATGTATCAGAGAAATTTTAGCACATGTTTTAAGATCATTCATAAACTGCACCTTCCAGCAAGGTGCCCTGAATACTTAAGTTACTCAAGAAAACACTTCAAATTATTTTGAATGCATTACAGAGGCTTTGGCTCACACTCAGGTTTTACCTACCCAATTTCTACAGCAAGCACTTGCTGAAGCTTTAAAAAAGTATAACATATGGGCTACTGAACTTGAATTAAAACTCTGGCTCTAAGTTATAGGCTTTTCCCAAAGTTCTCCAACCGAGCACAGAAATATCTCAATCCACATCAGGACTTTTTTCCTTCCTAGGATATCTCAGCTAAAAAGCACCACGGGACACCTTCCTTGATGTGTTCAGCCTAAAGAAAGCGACGTTGTACCATAATTAGCTCTCAGGAACTGAATCTGTGAACCTGCACCTCAATTACCTAACATACAGCTCGGTGCAGCACAAATAACTTTAAAGATGAAGGTATTTTAAAAAAAAAGCGTTCGCGGTGTGATCCTTTTGCACATTTGCATCGTGTTCGGTTGATGCTTCGCAAGACCTCGCCGTGCTATGGTCCATTTGAAGAAAATCAGCTTAGGGAAATCCCAAAGCCACGGTCCCCCGCTGCCTCGCTGCTTTCAGACTGATACCTCAGGGACGTCTGACCACATCAGCCACGACTGGCTGCTGACAAGGTTACTGACCGAATCATACGATCGCTTCGTATGATCAGCCTCCCCCTGACCCCCCCTCGGCGCCCGCACATCGGGAGCGTCCCCTTCGCTCCCAAACGTGGAGAGCAGGGAGCGAAGCGGAAGAACCGGGAACGGAGAGCGCTGTGAAAACGAAGGCAAGGAAAGAGCCCGCTTCCTGGTTGCCCCAGACTCACCTCAGCCATGTCTCCGGCTCTGTTTAGCAACCTCCATCTTGCCCCCCCACACCCCCCCCATCGGGTGGCCCGGGGCGCAATGCACGCCGGGAGCTGTAGTTCTGTGCGAGGCCGTGCCATCCGCCCGTCGCTCTCCACATAGCAACTACGACGGCTTGGGGCGGAAGGAGGAGCCGTCCTAGCCCGGCACGACAGCCCCGGGGCAAGCGCTGGCTAAGCAGGGCGGGCCAAGAGGCGGTGAGGCGGGGTAGGACGCGGCCACGGAGGAGGAAGAACAGCGGGCGGACACAGCTCCCAGCGCCCTTTGCGGCGCAGACCCGCCGGCGCCCGCAGGCAGGGGCGGAGCAGCTCGCCCCGCCCCAGCCCCTCGGCTCCTCCCCTCCGCGTGGGCTTCTTCCCGCCCTCCCTGCGTCACGCGCGCGGGCAGCGTGGAGGGCACAGAGCGCGCTGGAGCTGTGCGCGGCGGCCGCCGGCTGAGGCGGGAGCGGCTGTGCCGCCTCCGAAACCTCCGTCTGCCTGTGGCGGCGGCCCCGAAGCCTTACGCACCACGTGTGTGAGGAAAAGTGCGCCCCGTGAAGGAGAGTTAAGCGTGCCCAATGGGGAAAAGGCGTTCCTTTCTTTAGGCAACGCAAAGTCAAAGTTGGACCCCAAAGCAAAGTGTTGGCAGAAAGTCATCGTCCTGGCTGTGTGTTTCTGTGTTTGATCAGACAGCTGGGCAGCTGTTGCGCTTGTCACCAGTCACCCAGGGACTGAAGGAAGGGGCCAGGCTGGAGGAGCTGTGCTTGGTACCTGCGTTGAGACTGGTGTTAAGAGTCCACCTGTATTCAGTGATGAATAACCCCAATGAAAATCGCATGAAATACCTACCCAGCCAAGGCAGCATAACCTCTTAATCTGTTCTACTTGAAATAGCACTACCAGCTTCAAAATCTCACGTATGCGATGCCTGATAGGCAAGGGGAAATCTGAGAAGTTTTCTTTCTGTGGTATGCAGTTACTTCGCAAAGGAAGAAATGCCTGTCCAGCTATCAAGTGAGACGGATGAGCCCAAGGTATTCTCCCCATTTATGAGAGTTTTCATATTTTGCTGACTTCAGATCTGCTTGTATTACATCTGGTGGAAAAACTGGCATTTCATCGTCTTGTACTGAGCCCGTTTTCCTTATTTTCACAATAGGATAAGCAAGATCTGTGTTTCCGACTCATGTTACTTTGAAAATAATCCTTAAAAATGTGAAACCAGGGAGGTGAGATGTCTCTGTGTCTCACAGCTTTCAGCAGTATCTGAAATACATATTGACTTGGAAAACTGGCAAGGCTATTGCATGCGGGTGCAGCTGAGGGAGTTAAAAGAGTAAACTTAAAGTCCTTATTTGTTTATATGATTTCTGAAATACAACTTGTGTTGTACTTATGTTGAACTCTTGGGGTCAAATATCATTAAAGTAATAACAAAGAGTGAACAGGCTGCCTTCCATAGATGTGCATAATGAGTAGCTGCCTGTAAAGCATAACTGGCTGGGATTAGAGTGCAATTTATTAATGTTTAACCCAACAGTGGTCACCACTGACAAATTCTATATAGCTACATTTGTCCTTTAAGTATAGCTGGTGATAATGATCTTACTAGTTCTTCTCTAAAGTGTGGAATGAAGTTGTAATAAGTTTTTCAGCAGCCAAAAATACAAGTGAATGATCATGGTCTCAGCTCATCATATCAGATGCAGCTTCAAGTTCAAAGATTGTTGTTCTGACAGTCAGCTAAAGAGGCTGCTCTCTTTACTGAAGTGCTTCATTCAAGCTATTTGTGTAGTTTTTTTCTACAAGCTGTGCATGAGGGGAGCACAGGCTGCAGCATACTTGTCATACCATATGGTTAAAGGAGAATGCTGGCAAATAATGCAGTCACTGGTTCTTACCAGTGTCTGAATGAGACAGGAAGTACACCAGGTTGGTGTTCATACCGCCACTACTCAACAGATTTAAGTGAATAACACTATGAATAACATGTCCTGATTACTCTTTTGGTTTAAGAAACACTAACACGGTTTAAAACCAAAGTTTCATTTGCCTGACATGACAGCCCTTGCATCTGTGATGAATTCTTTCTTTCTCTGAGAGTTTTTTTAAATGTTTTCCTCCATTTTTGTTGCAATGTAAACATCTGTGAATATGGAATAGACTTACAAAGCTTGAATCATAGGATAAATACAGGGTTGGCATTGGGGTTTGTTGGAAGAAAGATGAGATGTTTTAAAGCAGGCCTCTTTTGTGGCATTATAGAAACCATGTGGTATCTACTATTCAATAAAAGTCAGTAAAGCCCTTAGCATAATTGCAGTGCTGTTGTTTAAAACAACTGTTTTCCTAATTCAATTTCAAAACAGAGCAAACAGCTGTAGTGTATGAATATGGATGTGTTGATCTCTTTAAGCTTCTTTATGTGTCGTGTAATGAGTAGCCAATTTAGTTGTAGAATACAAGAATTTCTCATTTTATTGAGATCAAGAAGATTATCCAGACACATTTCTACCCAATACCAATTTTTCATTTACTGCCAATAAAAGAACTTGATCCTTTGACTATGGTGACTAAGGCTGACAATCAAACTACTCAGTAAAGTTAATAAAAAATCTAATTACACACATATGAAATTGCTGCATAGCTAATTTGCAGCCAAACTGTCTAGGTTTGCTTTCCTTCATCTCAAGCCCATCAAAGTAGATTGGCCAGTTTTGCTTGAATATCTAAATCTTCTGAAGCAATAGTTTAGTTATGTGGTGATCTACACATTCACAAAACCCTTTGTCCCCCATGTGACCTGCCTAATGAGTGATAATCATTACATAGGCACAGCTTTTAGAGCTGTCACTGTACAAGTATCTAAAGCGTGAGACAGAAATGCCCTGTTCTGTGGCAAATAACAAGATGTGATATGCTTTAGTGATTTGGCAGCAGCAGTTCTATTTTCGAATTAGATTTCTAATTCACATAAAAGTACCATCAAATGTTCAGTGTCTGCAGCAAACAACAAAAAGTACCTTAGTTTAAAGTGCCGGTGGAGGTTCAAGACGGTAACAGTGTTAGTTAGCCTTGGTCTAAGAGTATGAGCTTTTTGAAGGAGTTTTAAAGAAAAAGAAAGATGTTAAAAAAATCTCAACAGTATTAATCACAGAATCATTATAGTTGGAAAAGACCTTTAAGATCGAGGCCAACCACCAACCTCACACTGCCAGGCCCATGACTAAACTAAACCATATCTCTCAGCACCTCATCTCTGGCATCTTTTGGATATCTCTAGGAATGGTCACTCCCCAAGAATAGGATAATGCAGGAATGGCAGGAAAGTAATGTGACATTTATACCTCTGTAGAAAAGATACAGTTAAGTATAGAATGTAAATAATAATTAAAAAAAAAAGATAAGAGAATGTACAGTACTCATCAACACAAACAGGTAAATGCTGGATTAGTGAGTGATTTACAGCTGATCACCGCTGTGTTGTAAAAAATGGTTGTAGCAATTAATTTTAGCTTTCAATAGTGAAAAGACAATGGTTTTCATGGCAACCACTCTGTAGCTTGCTCAGCCACCACTAAAGAAAACCTTTCACAGGCATTTCATTGAAATACATTTTATCTACATAACAGGTTGCCAATTAAATAATCACTTTGTTAATACTTTGTGGCATAGTTTTCCAGCCTCGTGTTTTTTGTGGTTGATTCTACAAATGGAAGGTAATTACAATGTTCTATGACCCTCCAGATGTAGTTGATGACAGAAAATCAAGTGTAGACAGACTGCAGAGATCCCATCCTCAGGGCCTCTGTAGACATTTACTCTGTCATTGTTCATTTTGGAAGGGTGCAAACTGACAATATTAACCAGCCCAGAAAGCAAGACAAAGAGCTCATGCCAATTTAGCCCCTCAAACCATCCAGTACTTCCTGGTAGGTTTTTATTCTCCAGTCTTTTCTCAAGTGAGAGATCTCAGTGACAGCTATAGGAAGACAGCTGTCAGAGGGACAGCAAAAATAGATTGGAATGATGACTTTTTTTTTAAAAAAGAAATTCTCAGAAAGTGCTGAGCAGCTGCTGTCAGAAAAGTTTATGTCTTGCAGATGTCTCAGAGCAAGAATGTTAAAATTGAATCCATAATCTCCAAATGCTTTTCAAAACTACGGCCATATATATATACTTGGAGAATTAATTCCACATCAAAAGTAAAGATGCTAATATTACAGAATCACAGGATCTCAAGGGCTGGAAGGGACCTTGAAAGATCATCCAGTCCAACCCCCTGCCAGAGCAGGACCACCTAGAGTAGGTCACACAGGAACTCACCCAGAAGTTCTCATGTGATGCAGATATAAACATTTATATATATTTGAAGACAAATATATGTTCATGATTCAAATATGCTTTATTTTTAAGTCATTAATTTTCCTGAAGTTAAAGAGATTGCACAATAATTCTATTCAAGCAGAGCAGGAGACATTCCATTGGAATACATGCTCTGTCTCCATTCCTCTAACATCAGTGACCTGGGTTTGGCCAG
>WBNH01011763.1:12384-34833 GCA_013401255.1 Urocolius indicus | reverse complement strand
GGGTGGGGGGAGAGGCTGAGCTGGTGGATGCAGAGGGGGGCACATAAACACACATAAACACACATAAACACACATAAACACACATAAACACACATAAACACACATAAACACACATAAACACACATAAACACACATAAACACACATAAACACACATAAACACACATGGGCAGCTGCCTGTGCAGGGATTGTGCCACCCCACCGCCGTGCACTCTCCACCAAGCTTGGGCATGGATGGGGTCACCCACCCGGTACTGGGGAGAAACAGAGTGAGACCCGAGACCAGGACAGACCAGGATGGCTGGAAGTGCAAGAACAAGTTTCCTTTTAACCCCTTTCTGCCAGTCCCAGGGAGGGAAGGGGAGAGTGGGAGCAGTGGGCTTGAGGGAGGTGAGGGGGGGTCCCTGTGTTGTGGGGGTACTGGAGGTTGCCCCAGAGTGCTGAGCAGAGTTGGGGGTGAGGCCACCTCGGTGGGCTTGGCGGGGGTCCCCTATGTTGTGGGGGTACTAGAGGTTGCCCCAGGGTGCTGAGCAGAGCTGGGGGTGAGGCCACCTCGGTGGGCTTGAGAGGGGTCCCTGTGTTGTGGGGGTACTGGAGGTTGCCCCAGAGTGCTGAGCAGAGTTGGGGGTGAGGCCACCTCGGTGGGCTTGAGAGGGATCCCTGCGTTGTGGGGGTACCGGGGGCTGCCCCGGGGTGCTGAGCAGAGTTTGGGGGTGAGGCCACCCCGGTGCTTTCCCAGGGCACCCTCTCCCCCCTCTGTTCCAGGGGAAAGGAGGCTCCTTTGTTGCCGCAAAAGCCTCTTTTTTTTCTAGCCAAATTGGTCCCACGGGGCCTGGAGGCGGGATGGGTTGTGTGTCTGGTGGGTTTAACAGGACCCAGCATCCCCTTTCTCCTTGAGCTCCCTGATCCGGGTGGGCAGTGTGAGTAAATCCCTTTCCCCCATGAGAAAGTGGGTGACCAGGGTCCTCCTTGTTCCTCCGTGCCCATCACCCAGCTCTGTGCCTCCCGGTTTCCCTTAAGTAGCTTAGGAGGAGAAAACAGGAGTAAAAAGGAGTGTCCTCCTGTGAAATGCATGCCAGTTAAACCCCATAAACATCTGCTTGTGATGAGGTATAATTCCCTTGGCTAGGCATGCTTTTTGAGCGCAGCTTGGACCGGGGAGATGCTTTCTGGTAATGACCTTATGCAAATACCTTCTGGTAAATTAATTCAAATTCTCTTTGCCTGTCTCTCTCTCTTATTTTTTTTTGTTCCTGTTGCCTGTTTGCTTCCCCAGTACTATGAGATGTCCTATGGTTTGAATATTGAAATGCACAAACAGGTGAGTAATTTAAAGGGGAAGAGGGAGGGGTGTGTGTGTGTGCGCTAGGAGGGGGAAGTTGTGATTGATTGATTGATTGATTGATTGATTGATCTCCTGTTGCCCTTTCCCCAACCTGAGATAAAACACTAAATGAAGGGCCAAGTGCTGAAGGTGGCTCTAGGGGAGATGTCGTGGCTATGTCAGGAGCTGCAGGCCAGAGGGAGGTGGGTTTTATTGAGTCTGTGTTCATGAGAAATAGGTTTTGAAAGCAGTTTTTTGTGTGTGTGAGAGGAGGTGAAAATTAGCCTTGTCTTCCACTCTGGGAGCCTGTACCTGGAATAATGTGTTCCCAGCACTTGGAAAATACTGTTATCTCTGCTGGGTCTTTTTCCTCTGGCTTTGTCGTGGGCACAACACGCCTGTTTCTAAGGTCAGGCCCCTGGTACTGAGCGTGCTGGAGCGTGAGACTTGAGGAGGGAAATTATCTTCAGGGTTACCGATAGCTCACGGCGTGTTGCTCAATGTCACGGGTTTGTCTTTGCATCTGCAAAGATGAAGCAACGTTTGGTACTTTGGGGTTTGTTGGGTTGTTGTGTTGGGGGTTATTTTTTTTTCCTACCCCCACCTCCCCTCGGTCTCCTCTAATATGTAACTGGCCTGAGGGGAAAAATATAGAAGGCTGTGACAGAATGTGGTGTGCTACCTTGATAAGATTATCGGTAAAGAGCCTAAAGGCTGGGCACATGATGGTAAAACTTAAAGGAATAAAGTTATTACTGAGATTAGACCTGATTATTTGTGCTGCTGCTGCTCCCTGGTTTACAGAAGCGGTTCTAATTAAGAACTGGGAGGCTGATGGAAGTTGACATCAACTTTGCCCATCCTCAGAACCCTCGGCAGCTCCTCCTCCCCAAAGTGCTTTCTTTGCCTTTAACACGGGCAGCATCTCCCTCCAGCCGGTACCGGAGCCACTGATGCAATTGCGAGCGGCGTCTCTGCAGAGCTGCCGCCCTTCTCCTTCGTGCATGCTCCCCCTGTGAGACATCACAGGGCAGCGAAAAGGATTACTGCTTAGTCTTCACTTTTGTAAAAATATCTTCTCCCGTGCAGATCAGCCTGGCTGCTTTCTCCCCTCTCCTTGCTTCTGCCTGGATGGGAGCATCCCTGCTTGCGGGGGGCTGCGTGGGAGCCTGAGTTTCCCCCATCTTGCGTGGGGCTGGCGGGTGCACCTGAGGCTGGTGTGTGGCTCTGAGGGAGCTGGGGCACTGTTTGCCTTGGTGCAAGGATGCTCCTGAGTGCAGGATTTGTGCTGAGGCCCGTGGTGGCCTCCTGCGAGGATCCCGTCGCTGTTTCTGTGTGACCACAGAGGGATGTGGAACCCCTCGGCCTCTTTGGAGCTGCTCGAGGGACTTGGAGTGAGGCGAGCACAGGCTGCTGGGGAGAGGGAATGCACCGTACCTGGCTGTTGGTGTCGGATGGATTCGCTCGGTGCCTGCTCTGGGAGATGCTGAGATGTGGAGCCTTTTCTCTCCGTGGAAGCTTTCAGAAGCGGTTGCTGTTTCCCCGAGAGCTGCGCTGTGGCTCCCACTGAAAACTGCTTGGAGAGAGAGGTTTTTGCAGCCCAGGCTGAGCGTGAGGGGGTTTTGGGGTGAGGAGCTGGCGTGGGCTCTGGCTTTGTTGGCGTGAGTCTGGCTCAGCGTGTCGGTGCTGTGGCATCCAGGATGGTTCTGGAGAAGGGTGACTTGAGGAGCTTCACAATGCCCAGGGGCAGTTTCCCATGGGGCTAGGGCAGGAAAATTTGCCTCCGTGCCCCAGATTTGGCAGAGGTGACAGTTGCCATAGTGTGGTGCTTGCAGCCCAGGGAGGGCCCTGTGTGGCAGCTCTGCAAGAGAAACCTTCTCTGGACCGTTGCAGCCTGTGCCGAGCATCCCCCGCCTGCTTTAGTTGTTCCTGCTGACATATGCTGCGTGCCTGGTGCTGGGCTGCTGGGGGAAGTTTTGGGGAGGTGAAGCTGTCTTGTTGTTTAATTGACAGCAGCGTGCATGGTGCTGGAGGAAAACAAAGCAGCTCGAGATGCTCCGAGCGTGCTGAAAGTGGGGCGAGAGGGAGCGGAGAGACTGGAGAGCTGCACCTCGAGTGGGTATCCCGAGAGGGTTTGCCCCTCTTTTGGGCTGCAGCATCCTCCCCTCAATGAAAGGCATCCCTGGCCCGTGGCAGTGTGGTCCTGCCTGCATCTGGTTGAGGGTGGCTAGTCCTGAACAAACAAGTTTTATCAGCTGACCTGTTTAGCGGTTGACTTGTGTTTATCTGCACACAATCAAGTAGACTGAAGTGCTTGAATTATTCATGCAGTGTCCTGCCCTCCAGACTTGACTGCTTGTGATTACATCTGCTCGAGACAAACATTGATGGATACTTCATCTTTAAGCAAAAGGGGATTGTCTGTCTGTCTGTCTGTCTGTGGGGCTTATATAACAGATTATCTGGTCCACGCTGAATATTAAGCGTGTGCATATGTGGCTGCGGTGTGGGGTGGGTGGGTGGCTGGTTCTTTTTCCTCTCTTTCTTCTTCTCTGTTTTTTTTTTGTTGTTGTTTCTTGTAAAAGGGGTAAAAAAAAAAAAAAAAGAAGTAGTTTCATAAACAACTCCATATGCAGGGAAATATTTAGGAAGTGACTACCCACTTTGTTGCTTATAACAGCAGTGAATTGCTCCTTACATCAGCCTTCCTTGCTGAATGAAGCACGCTCTTACCCCTGCTCGCCTTTGCTGGAAACCTTGGAGGAGTTTTTGCTTTTTAAACCTGAGTGAGACTCTTTTTTTTTTTTTTGGTTTGGTTTTTTTTTTTTTTAAGGGTTTTTTATTATTGTTTTTTTTTTCCAAACACCAGAAAGCTCCGTGGCCCCTGTTGGCTTTTGCATTGTTCTTGTTCAGGTCGCTGTGGATAATCGCCGAGTGCAATCGGAGGGAAGAATGGTTCCCAAAGAGAAAACAAGCAATTTTGTATGTGTGGGGAGGGAGGGAGGGAGGGAAGGAAAGGGGACACCTCGAAGGGAGGAACCTTGCTAATGGCCTTGGGGCTTTGGTTTTTATTTTTCACCCCTGCTTGTTATGGCTGAGAACCCTCAATGTGAGCACTTCTTGTTTCCCTGCTTAAACGCTTCGTGCTTGGAACAAACCTAAACCCTCCTGATGCCTGCAGGGGAAGAGAGAAGCATGGTGGTGATGGTGGTGGTGGTGTGTGTGGGGAGGTTTTCCTCTCTAGAATATTCCAGGAACACAGTACGCTTTCTGTGGTGCTCCTTAGCAAGGAGTGCCAGGTATTAATTTGCTAAATACTTCAAGTAATTTGTTAGTGTGATACTCCCAGGTCTCCTAAGGTGGAAGGGAATAGCCATCGGGTAGCTTAACCTCTCCCTCCCTGCAGGAGGAGGGTCCTGGGTGGGTTTTGGGAGATCCTGGGTGGGTTTTAGGGGTCCTGAGCCAAGCTCCTCCCCGCCTCAGCCCTGCTGCTGGTGGTAATTGTGTAATGAGGGGTTGTGGCCCTCCCCTCCACACCCCCTCCCTGAATTTAATTCTCATCAGTGAAGCTCTCCACTTTGCTAATAACGATAGCAGCCACAAATAGCTTTCAACATGCCATTGACAGCCTGGTTGGAGAGAGCACTTGAAATAGTGGTAGACAGCTGAAAGTACCCATAATTGTGCGCCAGAGTGAGAACCACACTGCTCAAGGGCCTTATTTTCATGTGCTTAAAAGAGACAATATCCTGGTTTCAACAAATGCTTCTGGTGCTTCACCGCTGGTGTGATTTACTCCTCGCTTCTCTCCGACCACCCCCCCGCTGACCTGGGGCTGTGGGGCTGGAGGAGGGTTGTGGTGGTCCAGACCCGTCCCTGAAATGATTGTTAGAGGGGGTCTGTGTGCTGGGAGCTGTGGTTTTGGAGCCAAGGGGAGCTTGTGGGTGGGTATGGGAGTCTCATGTGAGCTGTGGGGTGATGCTGATGCCACGTTCCTGCGTCCCATGACCCAGCCCCATTGCTCAGGGGCTTTAGGCTGGGGATGAAATGTCTGTGTAATGTTTTGGAGCATTTTTGAAGTGGAAGGAGGGCTGAATGAGTGATGCCTCATGTTCAGCCCCTTGTCTCCCAGCCTTCATCTCGTGATTTAAATCAATAAGCAAAGGCAGGTTGGGCTTTGGTCTGGTGTGACCAAAATCTGTTCTGAGGCTGCATCTGAGATGCTCTTGTCTGGTGCACTGGTGTGATTTGCTTCAAAGCTGTCTGTGTTCATGGAGGATCTGTCTTGCTTGGGGTGTGTGTGTGTGTGCAGGGTGTTTGGGTATATTTGTGTTCATTGTTCCTTGAGAGAGGGGTGTCAGCCCCTGTGCCAGGCTGCCCAAGGAGCTGGGGCAGTGCCCAGCCCTGGAGGGATCCCAAAGCCGTGGGGCCGAGGTGCTGAGGGCTGTGGGTCAGTGTGGGGCTGGGCAGGGTGAGGGCAGGGCTGGGTCTGCAGCAGCTTCAAGGGCTTTCACAACCAAAATGATTCCATTATTCTGTAGTCTGTCCTGGTCAGGGTGTGTGTACAGGGTGCTTGGGAAGGCCGGGAGTGCTCCCTGCAGAGTGATGGCTGTGAGGTGGCTTTCTGCAAGCACCAACATCCCAGAGCCTGGCTGAGCACTGGGAGCTCAGGAGGGGTTTGGATCCTGTTGTGTACCACAAGGTCTTGCTCAAGGGGGCTGGGACAGCCACTGGGCTGGGGCAGCCTTGCAACTCCCATTTGCTTGCCCAGCAAAGGCCAAGGCTGATGTGTTTGGGCACGGTGAGCATCTCTGTTGCCCAGAGCAACATCTTCAGGGGGTCGTGCTGGGGTGCCCCCTTCCCCAGGTTCAGGGCTGTGCCTGCATCCCCGTGCTTCAGGCTGTTTTGTAAGGTTGCTCCTTTCACCTCAGCTCAGTGTCTCCTGCAGCCCGTGGTGCTATTTTTAAGCTTCCCTGTGCCGTGCCCAGGTGTAAAGACGAGCGGCTGGGGCTGCCGGGCAGAGCCAGCCCCATAGCTATTTAACACCATGCCGTTGCAGCCAGAGCCCCTGCCCTGCTCTTGACTCGCCTCCAGCAGCAGCTCTCCGTGCCCTTAAGTGCTTCTGGTGCTGGGAGCAGCTCTGGCCATTTTAAGAGCGGGTGACAGGACTTGCAGCCTGTGGCCAAGCTCTCTGTCTCTTGATTTATAACCAGTCCAAATGTTTTTGCTCTGGATTTTTTTTTTCTCCCTCACCTCCCCTGCTCTCGAAACACCACCCCCAAGAAGTGTTTCTTGTCTAGCAGCAGGTCAGGTTCTTGGCAGGGACAGGGGAAGGGATTAGTGGGGATTTCAGATCCTTCTGACTCTTTGCCCTTTGTCAGCATCTCGATGCCCCCCAGAATAGGGGAGGGGGGAGGGCTTGGAGGGGGCACCCAGGGGTGCTGGTGCTGGCCTCTGTGTGTGTGTGTGTGGGTGCCTCGCCCAGGGTGCCCTCTGCAGCCTTCCCCAGCCCCGTGTGGGTGATGTACAAGGTGAGTCCAGGGAAGATGCAGGGGGAGCTGGGAAGGGATGTGCAGGCTGCCATTGCCATGGCAACCCACGGCCTGGAACGGAGGCTTGAGTTGGCAGGAGCAGCTCGGGGGGCTCGGCTGCTCTGGGGTGAGGTGATTGAATAAGCCTTGTCACTGGGGAAGTGTCAGGCATTAAACCCTCCCCACCTTGTTCCCCCTGTGCTGCGGAGGATCCTCTTTCCCTTCTAATTAAACTTTAAATGGGGGACAACTAGAGTTGAACGTGGTGGGGGAAAAGGATGGGGGGGGGGGGGGAAAGGGACCAAATATTTAAGGATTATTGAATCTCCTGTGAACAGGAAACCTCACCCTTGTAAACAGCATTGGCTCTGACATCTAATATCTTGAGTCCCACGTGGGGAGCCTCTCTCTCTCTCTCTCTCTGCAGAGCGAGAAGGTTTCTTCAGATCCTGCTTGGAACTAGACGTGAACGTGGAAGGGATGGGTTGTCTGGACCCTGTTAGTGCCTGGGGAAGGCTCAGCAGCACCTTCCCTCCCTCCCTCCCTCCTCTGTGGATGTGGCTTGTTTGGATGCTGTGGGGCTTTTACTCCTCTCCACCTCAGTGACAGGCAGCTGTGGGGGCTGCCGCCGCTTGCACCTCAAACAAGGGCTGAGCTTGTTGGGGAGCTGGCAAGAAAGAGCTGGGAGGAGAAGGAACTGTGTTGGAGGAACCAAATGCATCCAGAACCCAGCAGAGAGGCTTCATCAGAAGGAATGAATCTTTAATGGAGCTGCAGTTTGTATCTAACCCGGTTGATGCCAAAGAGGCCTTTAAAGAGGTTCAGCTGTGGGTGGTTGCTGTGGGCTCTGCTGCCAGGCTGGGACAGGGGCAGCTCTGCAGGGTGGCTGGTGGCACACAGGGTGCCAGCCCTCGCTCCTCCTTGCAGCTGGGCTGAGGTTTGGTGCTGTCAGCATGCAGCTCTGTTCAGTGGGCACGGAGAGCTCGCTGGGGTGGCTGAAAGCTCGTCCTGGCTGGAGCCTTTTCCTCTGGGATGGGAGTGTTGAGCCTTCAGCAGCATCACAGCCTCACTTGGGGGTCTGTGATAGTCCCTGCAGCTGCAGCACTGGCTTCTGGCTGCGGTAGCTGACACCAAACCAGGTCACTTCTGCCTTACCCTGCCCTTGGCAAGGGCTGATAAAAGCCTTGGGTGTAAGGAGATCAGAGGAGACAGTGGGCAGAAATGTTCCTGGTGCTTTGAAGCTGCTGCTGGAGCCGTGAGGGAGGGGCTCGTGGGGACCCCTGGCAGTGCTGTCTGTGGGGTGATTCCCTCTGTGGGAGAGAGGGAGGATTCTCCTGGCATCTTGCTGCTTATGATCATGCTGAGGCATCCTGGTTAGCTGTGTGTTTTAGGTTAGTCCTGTAGTAACAGCAGCCACTGCCTGACTCCCCAAAGCCAGATCCGAGGGGCTGCTGGATTTTCTTCCTCCACACTGTGCTGTTTGGATTTGTGTTTGCTCGCTGTATCTGAGAGCAGGTGGAGCTGAGGAGCCCCTCTCTGGGTCAGCACCTTGCTGAGGCTGGGATTAAAAACCAGAGCCTCAGGGCTGAGCAGTGGACACTGGGGAGGGCGAAGGCTCAGGGGTGCTGGGGCTGGAGGTGGTGATTTTGGGGCTGAAAGGCCCCTTTCCCCCAAGGAGGCTGGAGCCAGAGCTGGGTGATCACTTGTGTTATTGATAAGGGGCTGTCGGGAGGAATTTGAGGCTGTTTGATTCCATGCCAGGTCTCAGCTCGTTCGGGCCATTGTTGCTGCTCTGAATCCTCTGTGGCTGCTGGAGCCGTGTTTGAGTTGGACCCAAAGCTGTTTTAACAGCTGCCTGGGCAGGGGAGCAGCCGCTGTTAACCCTTGGGAGGCAGCTGTGGGGCAGCTCCAGTGTGGTGGGAAGGCACCGTGCTGCCTCTCACCCCCAGGCTGGGGGAAAACATCATCCCCAGTGAGTGGAGATGGAGCAGAAGCCTCAGCTGGATGGTGCAGGGTTGCTCTTTAAACTCCCAAGCGATGCTGTGAGCTGCTGGGTGTGAATGGCTATGGGTTAAGTTTCCCAAGTGTGATGTGAGGTGATGGGGAAAGGAACCCTGAGTAACTGCAGTTTGTTTGGGGGTAAAGGACACTCAGCCCTTCCCAAAGCTGTGGGGCTGAGGTGCTGAGGGTTAGTGCTGAGCTGGGCAGGGTGAGGGGAAGGCTGGGACTGCAACAGCTTCAAAGGCTGAATTCAACAACCCAAATGATTACACAATTCTATGATGGGAAAGGGACCAAAGTGTCCCCAGAGTGTGGGGTGTGGAGCTGTCAGGGGCAGAGTGTGCATGGAGGGGACTTTTGCTGCCTGTTCTGGGAGTCACAGCTTCCTCCTGTGTGGTTGGGAGGGAACAGGCAGGGGGATGCACGGTGCTGCTGCCAGGAAGCCTCATGCAGCCTGTGGGAGGTTGCTGGCTACTGACTCTTGCTTTTTCTTCTTCCTTTTGTTTTTTCCAGACAGAAATTGCTAAAAGACTGAATACCATTTTAGCCCAGATCATGCCTTTTCTGTCACAAGAGGTAAGGATGTGTTCACGCTCTATTTGGGGGAGGGATCTGTGCCCCTTGGGGAGGTCCCATGATGGACCACAGACCTACCCCCAGCAAGCCCTTTACTCTGGGAGTGTGGGGCTGCTCGTGGGTGAAATAGAGCTGAGATCCTGTGTGCATGCTGCAAAGCCCTCAGGGTGAGAGGACCCTGTGAGGGGACTTTGCTGAGCCTGTGGAGCCAAAACAAGGCTGTGAGTGGCTCGGAGCAGGGAGGTGCACCTGGGCTGCTGTTTCTCAAAAGACAAAGCCAAGGGTTGCCTTGTGTGTCTGTGGGGTTTGTGGCTCTCCTGGGTACCCCCGTGCCCGTCTCTGACCCGGCTGTGGTCCCTCTGTTCCCTGCAGCACCAACAGCAGGTGGCACAGGCTGTTGAACGTGCCAAGCAAGTGACCATGACGGAGTTGAATGCTATCATCGGGGTACGTGGACTTCCCAATCTGCCTCTCACCGTGTGTATACCCCTTTTATTCCTATCATTTACCATAACCAGAGGCAATCCTGCGCTCAGGACGGGTTAAGGAAGGGCAGCTCGCAGCACCTCAGCCCCCTCCAAACCATCCCAACTCCCTCCACTCACCAATCTGAGACAGGGGGGTTGATCCCCCCCTCCCCAGGCAGTGCCACAGCACTGGGAGCCCCCTTGGCTGTTGCCCACGAGCGTGTGGGGAGCACTGGGTGCCAGCAGCCCTCCCGCAGCCCCCTGAGCCCAGGCTTGTCTCTGCGTGTGCTGTTGATGTGAAATGTGCTGTAAACCTGACAGAGTTGTTGTTCCATGCATTGACTTACCCTCTCCTGCCCTCCAGGGCTCAATCTCTTGCTTTTTCTCTCTCTCTCTCTCTCACAGACCTTTGGGTGGTGGGTTTTTGTGGGGGAGTGGAGTGTGTGTTTTCTTTACAGACTAACAGTTTTTCTTGTCTCCTTAATTGATGGAACAGCCTCATTCCTGCAGCAAAACCTGCTCTGTGGTGGAGCTCCCTTAACCCCTGGCACATCAGTGTCCCCAGGGAGGGCAGTGTCCTGGGGAGGTGGCTCCAGAGCTTCTCTGAGTTGCAGTTTTTGTTTGCCAAGAAATACTGATTCTGATGTTTTCTAGGGGATTAACTCTTTTTTTTTTTCACTTCTTCCTTAAGCTACAAGGATCTTTGTGCTTGCTCTCGTTTTAACTTGCTTTTGTGTGCATTTGGCTGGTTTTGTGGCCAGTACTAAGCTTAGAAACGGGCTCCTGGAGGCTGAGGAAAGCCCCTCAGATCTCTCACACCGGGGTTCGCCTGGGCAGTGGCAAGTGGCAGATGGCACAGCGGGGTGGGAGCTGAGCTGTGTCCCATCCCTGGCAGTGGTGGGGGTTGAGGGGGGAGATGCTGGGCTTTGAGCTGCTTGCAGGAGCCCAGGCAGCTCCAGGCAGATATTGGAATTCAATTAAGGTAAACGAGCGAGGCCCGTGACCCCCATTTCCAAGGTAATTGCTTCCTCGGATCACAGCGAGTGTCGTCCTGTCATTAAGCAGCCAGGCATTTAATCCCTCTGCCTGAGCAACCTCCAGAGCCAGGAGTTAAGAGTGGTGGGAGCCTGGCCCCCTGCCTGGTTGAGGTGGGACTGGAGGGAGGGGGAATGCTGTGAGCAGGAGGGTGCTGAGGTGGCTTGAGGAGGAGGGCAGGGCTCAGCCCTGATGTGCTGCAGATGTGGAGCTGGTTTGGGTCTGGAGTCAGTGGCTGCTGCACCTTGCCCTCTGAGCCCTGAAGCTGAGAGGCTTTGGGGTGTCTGTGTGGTTTTAGGGTTGGTTTGTTTTTCCCTCCCAGCAAACAGCATTTCTCTGCTGGGAGAGGTTTGTTGTTTGCAGGGTTGCTTGTGTGAGGCAGATGGCTCGTGTGTGTTTCCTCGAGGGGAGGAGGGCAGTGCACTGGGATATGCACTGACCCACACCTCCCAGTGTCCCAGGGGATGGACCCCCAGCACAGGGCAGGATGAGTGACCCCCTTGTCCCCTGCCATGCAGCGAGACTGATTATCAACTCCATCAATGTCTTGGTGCGGGTGCTGCAAACAAAACCACCCCCACCCTCCTCCTTCCCCAAAAACCTCACCAGATCATTAACATCATCTTCTGGGCTGCTTTTTCTGCCCCTTTCTGAGGTCAAGAACTGTTAATTTTATGCATCTAGGCCATCGTCTCCCAGTTCCTCTGCTTCAGGCTCCTGTGAAATTGAGCCCTTGATTTGGTTATAGCTCTGGAAATGATTAGACTACTTTACTAAACGTAACGCGAGTGGTGAGCTGAAGTGGTGAACCATTAAATGGGGGAACAAAGGCATGAAGCATGATGTACATAATCCAATTAAAACCACTCCACGTACGAGATATTCCTTTGCCAGCCTTTCCTCATCAATTCTAACCTCCTTCTTCTCTTAAACCGTGTTTGTCTGGCACATGGCTGAGGGACCCCAGAAGGAAAAGGCACCCTTGGCTGAGCATCTCCGCTGGGTTCCAGGGGCTGGCTGGTTGCAGTGCCTTTGCCTTGCAGGGTGATGAGCTGGGCTCTGCAGGGACATCACTTTGAGGTTCCTGCCAGCAGATGAGAAGCCTCAGGGCAGCAACCTCAGCGGGTCTGAGCTTGCCCTTTGGCTCGGGCACGCTGCAGAGGGTGCAAGAGGTCCCTGGCCCTGGGAGGCTGCCCCAAGGTCTTTACCTGTACTGCACAGCAGGGTCGGGCAGGACGTGATCCCACTTGGAGTTGGGCACCCTGTCTTGTCTCTCCCACCCCTTGGGGCACGGGGCACCCACCCCTGGGCAGCTGCAGGGCTGTGTTCTGTGTGGTGAAGGTGGCTGAAGCCTTGTCCCTCCCTCAGGTTGTTTGCAACGGGCCTCCACGTGATGTGTTTGTTTTCTTTGGAAAAAGGGTGTTTTTTAAGAGGATGAGAGGGTGGGAGAGGGAGGTGGGGGCTTTTTGGCAGAGAGGATACCAAGCAAGCAGCAGTGCTGAGCTCCACCACGTCCCTCTGTGCCGTGGAACCCCGGGTGGGTTTCAGCCCCCTCCGAGCATCTCCAGGACGTGATCCCGAGCGCTGTGCAGAGGGATGTGCATCGCCTGCTCCCTGCACTGGTGGGCACAGGGGAGTGGTGCAGCCAGGAACGACGGCAGAGATGGATGTGTGGAGGTGTGAGCAGAGCCTGGGGACCCCCCAGCACCCTGCTGAGCACCCTCACCTGCAGCAGGGACCTGCACCAGGCTCGTCGACTCCTTGCCACGGTGGTGACGTGGCTCCTTCAGCAGTGCCAGGATGGAGATTTGCTGCCCTCCCTGGAGCTTGGGGGATCCTGGCTTGCCCCATGGACCTGGGGGTCCTGGGCTGCCCCATGGAGCTGTGGGCAGCACAACCCCAATTCTGGATGGAGGGATGAGGCTTCAAAGAGGAGCTGCCCCACGAGGATGCTTTCCATAATGGATTGTGCTCACCAGTTCCTGCCAGCCAGAAGGGAGACAAGCCCTCACCTTTCCATGTTCTCTTGGGCCACAATGGGATGTTGTGTTTTGTGCTTTGGTTTTTTTTTCATGCCCTGTGCTGGAGTGGGGCTCAGACCCTTTGAGGGTCCTTCCCTCCCAGCTCACCAAGCCCTTGGATGGATGTATTTGCCAGCAGGATAAAAAGGAAGAAGCCATCAGTTTTGTGCTCAACTGGAGTTTGAGGCTCTGGGTGTTGATTCCTCCTGCCTTCCCCAGCTGGGTGCTGCTGCACTTGCTCGTGGTGGAACTATATTGTCTTCTGGGGCTGTGCCCAGGCTCTGACCTTCTACTGTCCACGTTGCTGTGTTGGAGTGTTACTGGGATCCAGGATACTCCTGAGACCACTTCTGGGGTACCTCTCTTCTGGGGCTGCTGCTGCTGTGGGGATGGTCTCCCCTGGGATGGAAAGTGTTCTGCAGGGTTGGTCTTTCTGCCACCGTGGGACTTGGAGGTGGCTGAGGATAAAGCATTTGGATCTCCGTGCAACGCCCTGGGGATGGGCACTGCTGGGCACCTGGCAGGAGAGGAGAGTGCCCTGCTGGAAACCCTTCAGCTGATGCTCTGAGACAGCAGCCAGCCCTGCCTCTGGCTTAAATGGGTGGAAATCCTGTGAGACTGGGACTACAAAGAGCCTGAGTGATCGCAGCAGGAGCTGCCCGAGGCTCTGTCCGTCGTCCTTTGGTGTTGGAGGGGTTCATCTCGCTACCTGTGTGCTCTGCCCTGGCAAAGGGACCTGTGGATGTGGTTCTGACCTTACACAGCGGAGCCCCTGGAGCTGGGGCACCCCTGGAGCTGTGCTGCTCTCCTGGCTTTGCCAGCCTGCTCTGCTTTGTCTTTACATGCAGCGGTTTGAGGACACCTCCTCAAATGGATTGTCTTGAGGATGCTTTCCCCCTCCCTGCCCTGTGGATGGAGCAGCCCAGCAGAAGCCAAAAGCTCCTTTTGAGGACACAGTGATTTATGCTTTTCCTATAACAGCACTGCAGAGGCCTAATTGCCTTCTGGATTTGGCTTCTGCTCCAGCTGAGACCTCTGCGCTGCTCGGAAGAAGCTGCTCTTGGAGATAATGCATCTCCTCTGCCTGGAACTTGCAGCTACTGCCTTTTGGAGCTGACCCTGACTTGCATCTTGCCTGGGGATTTCCCTCCCCACACCCTGCAGCCAGCAGGCTTGGAAACCAGAGCCTGGCAGCTGTGGGTTGCCCACATGTTTTCCCCCATGCACGTGACAGCAAGTCACCCCCCTTCCTGCTGCCCCCCAAAACAGAGCCTTGAGGTGGGAGGGAGTGTGGAACCTGTGCTTGTGTCTGAAAAGCTGCATCCTGGCTCCTGTAGCTGGGCTGGGAAGGGGGGGATGTTGGCAAGGGGCAAAGGGTGCCAGGGGCTCTGAGCAGGTCACTGTATGGCTCTTTAAATGCACAGGGGGGAAGGGGGGAAACATCAAACAATGACCTGTGTGAAGCTGAGTGCAGGACCCTTGGGGTTTAAACCCACCTCTCCTGTGGGCACAGTGTGTTCTGAGAGCTGGGGACTGTGTTGCAGGGACTGGTGCTGCTCTGTCAGCCTGTGCTGGGCTGTCCTCCCCTGTTCCCCTCTCCTTTGTGCTGTGCTGGGTGTCCCTTCCCAGTGCTGCAGAGCATGATCCAGTTCAGGGGGCTTCTGGTGCATGTGCTGGAGGTGTCCTCAACGGCACTGTAGGGACCACCCCCACACCCTGAGGCTTGTTTTTGGGGTGTGCTGGCTGTGTTTGGGCTGAGCCACGCTGCCTGGCTCTGCAGGGCTGGCACTGAGACCCTCAGACCCTGCCATGAAGGGCTGTGTCCTACCTTCCACCCACCCATGTCCCTCAGGGTGCCCCAAGCAGGGCCATGGGCTGCTCATGTGCCCACTCCCTGTGCTGTGGGATTCTCCTCACCCAGCCTGGCTTGCTAGAAACTTACTTGGTTTGATGACTTTTCTTGCTTGAGGGGCATCAGGGAGGTAGAAAACTCACTCCAAGCTGGTTGTGGGGACCTGGGGGAGATGAGTGGGGGCTCCTCTGCAGCCCAAGTGTTCCCCCAGCCTGTGATTCCTACTGGAGCTGCCCAAGTGCAGCTTTCCCCAGCAGCTGCTTGGGTGCTGCTCGAGGTGCCCGTGGGTGCAGGAGGGTCAGGAACACGAGCAGCAGCTCTGAGCTCCTGCTGCCTGGGTGGCTGCTGTCCTGAGCCCCAGGGCTCTTGGAAAGGGACATTACTGAGATCAAACCGTGGGCTCGACAGCAACTCAGATTTCAGTTTGTTTTCTTCAAGCCTGCCTCTGAAATAGCAAACACAGGGGGATGTGGTTGTTTTTTTTCCCTTCTTCTTCCCAAAGCTGTAGCTGAGTTTTTCCAGCTGCAAGTGAGCTGGCAGTAGCTGTGGCTGGATGTGTGTGTGCTGAGGTGGCTGGGGCTCAGCTCCCTGCAGGCTTGGGGAGGTGGGGAGCAACTTGGGGCTGTGCATCCTCCTGTGTGCTGTGCAGGCAGTTTTCTCCTCACCATCAAGTGCCTTAAAGCAGCTGATCCTGACCAAACAAGCAGAGCTTTTCTGGCCTGTGAGGATGCTGGAGCTCTGTCTCTGTGCTGGTTTAGCAGCTGGCACTGCAGCCACAGCCCCTTTCTGCACCTGACTGGGGTTGGGTGGTCCTTTATGAGGTTTATTTGCACAATACCTACTGCAAAGCCAAACCAGCCCACTCTGGTGTAAATCCCCCCCACCAGGTCCAGCCTTGGGGGGGATGTGGGGGGGTGTGTGTGCTGTGCACACGGCTGTGTCAGAGGGGGATCATCCCTGGGGCACCTCCTGTCTCTCCTACTAACGGGGCTTCTCCTTCCAGGCAACCGAGCTGGGCATCACCGGGCACTCCCTCATCCCTTTCCTCAGCATCCCCCTTCCCTCTGCCTCCTCCTTGGCTCACTGGTGGTTTCGTTGCAGCAGCAGCAGCTCCAGGCCCAGCACCTCTCCCACGCCGCTCATGGGCCCCCGGTGCAGCTGCCACCTCACCCCTCGGGTCTGCAGCCGCCGGGCATCCCGCCGGTGACGGGCAGCAGCTCGGGGCTGCTGGCCCTCGGTGCCCTGGGCAGCCAGGCTCACCTCGCCGTCAAGGATGAGAAAAACCACCACGACCTGGACCATAGAGGTGAGAGGGAGAGGCTGCAGTACCTGGGGGCTGCGTGAGGATGTGCCCTGGTGCAGCCAGAGCTCTGGCTCCCACCTTTCAAGGGATGGGCTTCTGCTTTTAGGGATGCAGCATGGGCTGGAGTTGCCCCAGGGGAGGTTGAGGCTGGAGCTGAGGCAGAACTGTTTCCCTGAGAGGGGTGTCAGCCCCTGTGCCAGGCTGCCCAGGGAGCTGGGGCCGTGCCCAGCCCTGGAGGGATCCCAAAGCCGTGGGGCTGAGGTGCTGAGGGCTGAGGGTCAGTGCTGGGCTGGGCAGGGGGAGGGCAAGGCTGGGACTGCAGCAACTCCAGGGCTTTTGCCAACCCAAATGAGTCTGTGATTCCCCTAAGTGATGCCCAGGCCTCTTTAGTCAGCCTGGGAGGCCAAGGGAGATGCTGCTGTTGCAGGATATTCCCGGCTGCATCTTCCAGACCATCCCAAAGCTTTCCCCGTTCTGCTGGTTGGGTGAGGTCAGGATACTCCTTGGGAGCAGTTGGTGGGGGCTGTGAGGGGAGGCAGGGGAGGAAGACACCTGCCCCTGGACGGCTCTTTCTTTGCTCCTTGAGGGCAGGGAATGCAAAGTGCCCCAGGTGACACTGCCAGAGCCTTGGGCTGAGCCACTCATGTGCTCTGAGCAGGTTTGAGTCCTTGCAGGCTTTGATGGAGTCTCGCTGCAAAGCCTGCGTTCCCCTCCAGCCAGGCCTTAATGGTTAAAGACCTTTCCTTCTCCTTTCTGTCACCGTCAGAGGCACGATGGTCTGGAAACCAGCATCATTCATCAGCAAACCCGCTGGGTTTTCTTGTTATTAGCAACAAGCCAGTCTTTTTGTGGATTGGATGGGGTCCCTCCTCAGCCTTGTCTTCTCGAGGTCGAACAGCCCCTGGTCCTGCAGCCTTGCCTTATACAAAAGCTGTTCCATTCCCCTGATCAACTTGGTAGCTTTAAGGTTGCCTTTGGTAGCCCTGAGGTTTGGGGTGGCTTTTCTCCCTCTGCAAGCCAGGGTGAAAAAGCTACTGGTACCAGTTACCCAGCTGCATTTGGGGTTTTTTTTTTTCTGCATGGATCCCAGCAGCTCTCAGGAGCTCCCAGCACATCCCAGGAGCTCCCAGCACATCCCAGGTGAAACAGGGCCATCTGTGTACAAAGGGACGGTTAAACCATGTCCCACTGGCTTTGGAGCTGAGTGTTCAGGCCCTTCTGCTGAGCCTGGGCATAGGAGCCTCAGGCTGGTGCCATTCCTTTGGCATTTCAGGGCATTTCCCTTTTCCTCTGTGTGCCTTGCCAAGTAAAACCCCACGGGGTGAAAGAAAAAGGGGCAGGAGCCGGATGAGCTGGGGATCATAAAGCAAAGCCCAGGAGAGTCCGGAGAGGTTTTGAGTCGAGGCAGGAGACCGTGCAAGGAGGAGCTGCTGGGTTTGGTTTTTGTGCTTTCAGGCTGACTCTAACTTGCCTTGTTTTCCTTCTGCCTTCTCTTGATTTGGGCTGCCACCTCACCTCTGCCACCGGCTTCTCCTGGAAGAGCGAGACTCGAGTGCAGTAAGTCCCGTTCACTCCTTTTTTTTTCCCCACCCCCTTCCCTGGTTGCTGTGTGGTTGTGCTTTGTTGTTTCAAGGAGCAGGCTGGTGGGTGTGAGCCTTTTTTTTCAAAGGGAAGGTTGGATTTCAGTCTTCTTTTTGCTTGCTGGGGAGCCCCAAGGTTTGGTTCCAACTGGCTGAGCCTCGGGAACGAGCGCAGCCAGGAGTGAGGAGCTGCTGGATTCCTCTGCTCACTCCTCTGTCGCCTTGGCTCAGCTCATCTGCTGGGATGGGCTGGTTTGGGCTGTTAACGCTGCTTTGAGCAGGACTTGGGAGGTCAGGCAGGTAACTGAGCAGCTCAGACACTGTGGTGGAGAGCGGCCGGTGTCTCTGGTGCTGCGGCTCTGTGTCAGCTCAGACGGTTGGGTTTGTGCTTTGGCTGTGTGCAGGGATGGAGGTGGATGTGTTCTGGGGGGAACAGAGGCTGCTGGGGGGCTGCCCTCCCCGTGGGGTGGGGTGTGCAGGGAAGAGCTGTCAGGACAAAGCCCAGCAGAGCTGAGGCTCTTGAGCTTGGAGAAGAGGAGCCTGAGGGGTGACCTCATGAGTGTTACAGATGCATGAAGGGTGGGTGTGAGGAGGCTGGAGCCAGGCTGTGCTCAAGGATGGCCAATGACAGGACAAGGGACAACGGGGACAAGCTGCAACAGAAGAGGTTCCAAAGAAACACAAGGAAGAATTTCTTCCCTGTTGAGGTGAAGGAGTACTGGCAGGGGCTGCCCAGATGGGCTGTGGAGGCTCCTTCTCTGGAGACATCCCACCCCAGCTGGATGAGTCCCTGTGTGCCCTGCTCTAGGTGCTGCTGCTCTGGCAGGGGGGTTGCACTGGATGAGCTTTCCAGCTCCCTTCCAGCCCCTGAGATCCTGTGATGATCCTGGGATGATTCTGTGACCATGTGAGCTGCCATCATCACAGCAGTTTCCTACCATCACCGAGCCCACAAATGGACCTTTTGAGACCTTGTGGCAGGGAGGGGAATGGCTGGGAAGAGAAGTGCTTGTGGAAGGAGGGAGGAAGAGGGGAACTGAGCATCATTAACCGGCTCCTGGGCAGGGAGGGGGCCGTGGGGGCCGGGAAGGTTCCCGATCAGTGAGCTCAGCCAGGGGGGTATTCCCCGTGGAGGTTGAATGCTCCAGCCTCTGAGGCTTCTCATTCATATTTTCCTGGCCTTGCCTGAGCAATAAAAAATATTTAGTTTCTTGGCATGGGGCCAGCGCTGGGGCTGAATGGATCGATGCCTCTAAATGCTTGACATGATTCTCTGGTAGCTGCGAGGGTTTTCAGCATGACTGCCTGAGAAGAAAGACCCCGGTGTTATCCAAAGCTGCTTATTGGGTACCCAGCAGAAACATGAACTGCTTTAGTTCTCCCTTTCAGCTAGGAAAGAAAGGCAGGCAGAGCAGCTTGAGGGGGAAGGGGGGGAAGGGGTTTATGCTTAGCAGGGGCAGCAGCCTCTGCTGCCAGACGTCAAATGATGGTGATTTCTCCTGCTGCTCCTGGAAACTTAATTGGAGGGCACGGGGCTGGGGCTGTGCTCTGGGGCATTGCGGGGCTGGGGCTGTCTGTAGCATTCTCCAAGTGGGTTTATGATGCTGGGTTTTTTTTCTCCCAGCAACATCCCAGTGTGCAAAGGGCTTTCCCTTCAGGCTTTGCTACTCAAAGGGGGCACAGAACCTGCCCCTTCCCTCCTGACTCTGGGCAGAGCTGCACCACAGGGTGTGAGGCTCTGCTGCTCCTGGTCATGGGGGGGTTTGTCCAGCTGTGTTTTGGATGCTCTTTCACTGATGCAGTGGTTCCTTTGCACCCTGATGAGTGCCAGGGGTGAGACCCTCAGCTCTCCACAGGCTCTCGTGGGTACCTGCCTGTGGGGGAAACCCTTGTGCTCCCTTTGAGGGGCTGAGGGTGATGGAGCTGGGGCTGCTTTAAGGGACAGCACAGCTTTCCCCTTCTCTGCACTCACCAAATCCACCAACACCCACCTCCTCCCCGTTTGCTGCTGTGCTGTTGCAGTGATGGGCTCAGGTGCCCACGAGCAGCCTGCCCCAGCAGCATCCCAAGGCCTTAGTGGTTGGACTTGATGATCTTAAAAGTGATTCAAAGTGATGCTGAGTTTGGTGGTGGCTGTCCTCCAGCCCTAGCTGGACCCTGTCACTCCCTGGCACAGTGGGCTGTGGGGTCTCAGCTCATTGTTGGGGCTTAGCAGCGTGGGGCAGGGTTTGAGGCTCAGTGCTGGCTGACAGCAGGTTCTCCTCGTTCAGGGAGGGGGGCACAGGACCATGTCCCACGTGGGTTTTGTGAAGCCCTGCTTCTTCCCAGCTGGAAAAGCTCCCCTCTGTCCTTACAGAACAACTCTGTTTCGCCCTCGGAGAGCCTGAGGGCCAGCGAGAAGCACCGGAGCTCCACAGACTACAGCATCGACTCCAAGAAGCGGAAAGCAGAGGAGAAGGACAGCATGAGCCGATATGTGAGCAGGGGGCTCAGGGCTGCTGGGGCCACGAGGGATGGGGAGGGGAGGCTCAGGTGGCTTTGGGTGGCAAAGAGCAGGGTTGAGCTGACCCCACTTGCTGCTGGGATGTGGGGATTGGCTTCCCCTCCCTGGCTCTGTGTGGGGTGTAACCCAGAGCTGTGTTGCAGGACAGCGACGGTGACAAGAGCGATGACCTGGTGGTCGACGTCTCCAACGAGGTGAGATGGGCACTGGGGCAGGTCCAGTGGCACAGGGTGGGGGGTGATGCCTTAGGGGAGGGGACTCCACAGCTTGGAAGAAGGGATGGGAAGGAGGGAGCTTCCCCCTCCCCGCTGCCAGGGGATGCTGATGCTCTCTCCTGTATCCCAGGACCCCGCGACCCCCCGGGTGAGCCCAGCCCACTCCCCCCCAGAGAACGGCATCGACAAAGGGCGTGTGATGAAGAAGGGGGATGCTCCCAACAGCCCGGCCTCGGTGGCCTCCTCCAGCAGCACTCCCTCCTCCAAGACTAAAGACCTGGGCCACGTACGTCTGTCGCTGTGCTGGGAGAGGGTGGGGGCTCGCTGGGTCCTGGGGGGGCTCGCCAAGCAGAGCAGCCAGCGCTTGGCCATCACCCTCCTCTGGTGCTGAAACTCATCTGTTGTGGTTTTCACCCTTTCTCCATCCAGAATGACAAGTCGTCGACGCCTGGGCTCAAATCCAACACTCCGACGCCGAGGAACGACGCGCCGACCCCCGGCACGAGCAGCACCCCGGGGCTGCGGCCGATGCCCGGCAAGCCAGCTGGCATGGACCCCCTGGGTGGGTGTCCTGGGGTCCCCCCAGTGCCACCTCGCTGCTGCCATCCCCAGTGCAGTAGCTCTGCAGGAGAAGAGGGGTCACGTTTGCTGGGGGATCTAATCCAGGGGTTCCAGCAGCTCAAGTGGTCCCTGTGCCAGCAATGGGGTGAGGAGGGAGATACCCAGGGGTCCCAGCAGCTCAGGTGGCCCTGTGCCAGGGAGGGGGTGAGGAGGGAGATACCCAGGGGTCCCAGCAGCTCAGGTGGCCCTGTGCCAGGGAGGGGGTGAGGAGGGAGATACCCAGGGGTCCCAGCAGCTCAGGTGGCCCTGTGCCAGGGAGGGGGTGAGGAGGGAGATACCCAGGGGTCCCAGCAGCTCAGGTGGCCCTGTGCCAGGGAGGGGGTGAGGAGGGAGATACCCAGGGGTCCCAGCAGCTCAGGTGGCCCTGTGCCAGGGAGGGGGTGAGGAGGGAGATACCCAGGGGTCCCAGCAGCTCAGGTGGCCCTGTGCCAGGGAGGGGGTGAGGAGGGAGATACCCAGGGGTCCCAGCAGCTCAGGTGGCCCTGTGCCAGGGAGGGGGTGAGGAGGGAGATACCCAGGGGTCCCAGCAGCTCAGGTGGCCCTGTGCCAGGGAGGGGGTGAGGAGGGAGATACCCAGGGGTCCCAGCAGCTCAGGTGGCCCTGTGCCAGGGAGGGGGTGAGGAGGGAGATACCCAGGGGTCCCAGCAGCTCAGGTGGCCCTGTGCCAGGGAGGGGGTGAGGAGGGAGATACCCAGGGGTCCCAGCAGCTCAGGTGGCCCTGTGCCAGGGAGGGGGTGAGGAGGGAGATACCCAGGGGTCCCAGCAGCTCAGGTGGCCCTGTGCCAGGGAGGGGGTGAGGAGGGAGATACCCAGGGGTCCCAGCAGCTCAGGTGGCCCTGTGCCAGGGAGGGGGTGAGGAGGGAGATACCCAGGGGTCCCAGCAGCTCAGGTGGCCCTGTGCCAGCAATGGGGTGAGGAGGGAGGTATTGGAGTTCGAGCAGCTCAGATGATCCCTGTGCCAGCAATGGGAGTGAGGAAGGAGGCACAGCCATTGCATCTCCCCCCTGGTGCTGAGCGGGGCTGGATGCCTACGTGCTCCCAGCCCTGACCCCATCCCTCCCGCAGCTTCTGCCCTGCGGACGCCCATCTCCATCGCCGGCTCGTACGCCGCTCCCTTCGCCATGATGGGGCACCACGAGATGAACGGGTCGCTCACCAGCCCCGGCGCCTACGCGGGGCTGCACAACATCCCCCCGCAGATGAGCGCCGCAGCCGCCGCCGCCGCCGCATACGGCCGGTCGCCAATGGTGAGCTTTGGAGCTGTACGTAGCACTTTTAGCTCCTTTGACTGGCTCACGGGGAATTGGGGGATGTGGGGAGGGTTCGGGAGATGCAGGGATTGAGGGGTGTGTGGGGAGGGTCGGGGGGGTGCAAGGAGGAGGGGGGGGGGGGTGGAGGGATTGAGGGGGAGGGGGGAGGGGC
>WBNH01011762.1:77586-95547 GCA_013401255.1 Urocolius indicus | reverse complement strand
CCATGTTGACTCTCCCTGTAAACCACCTTTTCCTTCATATGTTTAGTGATAACATCCAGGATGAGCTGCTCCGTCACCTTTCCAGGGATGGAGGTGAGGTTCACCAGCCTGTAGTTTCCTGGGTCGTCCTTCCTGCCCTTTTTGAAGCCTGGAGTGACACTGGCCTTTCTCCAGTCCTCAGGCACCTCACCTGTCCTTCATGATCGTTCAAAAATGATGGAGAGAGGCTTAGCAACCACATCAGCCAGCTCCCTCAGCACTCTAGGATGCATCCCATCAGGATCCATTGACTTATGAGCGTTAAGCCTAGATAACAAGTCTTTAACCTCTTCCTCTTACACTCAGGACAAGAAGTTATATATTGTTTTTAATTTCCAGAGCATAATACCGACATTATTCATCCCTTAGGAAATGTACATCATTGCACTGACATAAAAGGTGCAAAGGATGAAGTTTATTCTTAGTACTGTGTCTTCAGTAACTGATGAATAACAGAGCCGAGCAGAACAAAATCCTAAAAGCAACACAGAAGGGCTTAAGGGGTTATGCAATACAGTGGTTCAATATGTCATAAAACTTTAAGAAAAAAAAAACAAACAAACAAGTTCCAAGAAGTACACACTGACCCAGTTTTTTCCTTTCTGAAGCCATCAGCTGTCTCAAAACATCACAAATGCTCAGAAGTCATTTATTAGTGCTTTGTATCTGGTGGAGTTCCAACTTTCATTTCTCTTCTGTCCACTTTAACTCATGGATCTCAACATAAACAGACATATCAAGGTTTGGCTTTTTTGGTCTTAACCATGTTACATCTTTTCATAAAATACACGTTGTACCAAAGGATGAGGTCCAGGCAAAATGTCCTCAGGACAGACCTTCTCTGAATGGAATTCTTGCTCATCTAAGGTTCATAGGGACACTGCAGCAGTGGAGGACAGGTGCTGTATGTTTCTGCAACTCAGCTTTGTGACAGTTGGCATATTTAGCTTGAAAGTTTGGAAGAGGTGGTGAAGCTGGGCCAAGAATGAAAACCCCATCTTCAGTTCATAGCTGCACTATTTCTAAAACAGAGTTTATACTTTGTCCCTCTAGTTTTGGAAAGCTATACAAGACCTTCAGTGTCACAACTACTGGAAGCACAAAGCACTCAGTCATACTGTACTGATTAGAAAGCACAGGCAATGAATGATTAACTAGCTTTCCTACTCCTTGTAAGTTTATCAGAGAGTTGGTACAACCTTTGTACATAGAGCTTCCAGCTGCTTGCAAGGGGATGTGGCAGAATCCTTCAGCCATATGTGTGCTGGGACATACATGAACAGCACCAGATGGCTTCTACGGTCTGAAAACGATGTAGAGACACTATCAGCCCTGAGGTTACTACTTTTAGTGACAAAATCTGGATTTCTTTGCTGGTGAGAAGCAGCTGTGTCTTGTAAGAGTTTAAGTGATTTCAGTCTGCTTGGACACCTGGCCAGCTCCTTAAAGCTTCACTGGCTTGACAATAAGCACCTTGGAGCATTTGCTTGTCTTGGTTATGGCTGCTTGCTGGGAAAGTGCTCACAGACTCTCTAAGACAGATGTCTTACTAACTTGCCTGGATAAGAAAGAGATGGTGGCAGAAACACAGGGAAGTGAGAAACAACTTTAGAAGAAATTGCTCTGGGTTAAATGCTAGCAGCTGGAATGAGGATACGGGAGCCAATTTCCTTGCATTGCCATGCTTGGTAGTGTAGCTCACATCCACGTTGAGGATGCCTGAGGTCAACAGGTCAACAACCAAGGTCAAAAAAAAAAAAAAAAAAATCACATGTGCAAGATACAACATTTCAATGCACAAGGCAGCTAAAATATTTAATCAGACACCAACAGAAACCTAAGCTTCACCCATATGGTCTTTCTGTTCTCTTGAGTACTGAAAAGCCTTCATTTTTACAGGAAAGGGGTTGAGTTGTCTGCTTTTGGAGATGAATTATACCAACACATTAAACCATCTTACAACAAGGTGATACTAACAGCACTAGCACTTTTGGAAGCCTGAACAAACTGCCAAAAAATGAAAAACCTGCTGCTACCTCCAGTGGGTACTACAAAAGAAAAAAAAAAGATAAAAGCACTACGGCCCAAACCCATCGGTCACCAGGATTTCATTAAACCACCGTATAAGAAGCAAGTAAACAGTGGATCAACAAACTCCCTGACAAGATTTCTATACATTAAGTAGGACACTTCAGCTGACTCCCCAGTCTCCACTAGCACATCCCAGAGATGGTTCTGATATGGAGATTCTGGCTGTATTTCTAGGCTGTGATGAGTTTTGTGAGCCTAGTCCTAACAAAGTCAGCCTATCATTAAAACATGTCTGAGTGTTTTAATGAAACTGGAAAGAGGAAAATGATTAAAAAGTGCAGCAACTGACACACTTGCAATCCAAAGTGCACTAAGAAGCACACCCAAGATTTTTCCCTCTCCTTATAAAGGTTTCTCCTTCTTTTGTCAGCATAACAGCAATAACGTCTCAGCTGTTCAATGCTTTTACCAGTATTAGAAGCACAAGTACATTCACCAGTGCTTCCAGGAAACATCATAGAATCACAGAATTGCTTTAGTTGGAAGCCTGATTCTGCTTACTGGAAACTGGGAATGAGAAAACCATGCTATTTGTTAGGGCCTTTATTCCTCTTCCTCTCTCCTTTGAAGTCCCCAAGAATGAACCTCTGATTTCCCTCTACACACTTTCAACTCCAACCACCTAGACATTTCATGCTTACAGCTGCCATGGACAACATATGGAGTGTGGAACTGGGACTTTCTGAAGCAATCAGGTGCTTTTGAAAACATAATCTAACCCAGCCAGCTAAAACTGTTCCTGTGGCTTTGCCTCCATCATCTTCACAGGCTGTGGTTTGTCAGCAGTAACACCAGAGGAAGGCTGATAGGGAGGAGGCAAAGGCTGAAGCACTGTTGCAAGAAAACACCTTTGTGGCTGCAGACAGGCTCTGGCACATCCAGGCGAATGCCACACACAACATGTAGGCAGCTGGAACTGCTCTGCCTGACAATTTCACCACTACCTTTTCTCCTCCTTGCCAAGCCTCTCCAAGAAGGTATTATATGCTTATCCTATCTTGCACTCAGACTACGCAAGGACTACGCACCACCTGCAAGAGTGTGGGAAATGTGCTCTGCAGCTGCACAGCTCAAGACTAGAAAAGTAAGCCCCACTGAGAGACCAGATCCCTGCTGTACGACGGCTTTCTGCCTGTTGTTCTCACTCACATATGGCAGACCACCTGATTATCAGACTTCTCTTAGTATGTGGCAAAAGTGTTGAAGTACACAGGAAGCACGTTTCAATTAGTAGGTAACCTCCTCCGGCTTTTGACAACTGAAGTTCACTTACATCCAGTGAGCAGGCTGGGTTTTATACATTCCACTCACAAATCTCCAGCTCTCCCTTTCACAATCTTTACGAACTCCTGCTACACTTGCAGCAGGAAGCAGCGCAGTACCAAGAGAAGCCTGATCAGTGAGACTGATAACAGCAGTAATAAAGCTGACTTATCTGATAACTTGGTTTCAGAGAAGAAAATCTAAACATAGAGTAGATTCATTGATAGAGAAGGCTCTTGGAAAGGGCTGAGCAGGCAGAGAAGGCTTCAGTCTGACAAGCATCAGCTGACAGAGGGAAGAATACACCTTCACACCCTGGAGATAAGATAAACAAGTACATGCAGCTCTTGCTAAGAGGGAAGACACCAAGACTTGTGAAAGAAATACGGGAAAAATGCATGTTCAGGAAATCCAGGGAGAACCACTTTTCAGGTTACTGCAGAGAGCTGTAAAGATGGTCATGTGGCTAGACTTGCTGGCCACTGGCAGCACAGAGGCTGCCACTGGGCCATGACTGCTAAGAAACCCCCCAAGGTCCACCACACACACCCCAGCAAAAGCCACAGCTCCCAAGCAGCCACTGGACGTGCTAGACCTCAGTGTGGTGTGTTGAGGATGGATCAGAGGTAGAAGGAGGAATCAGGGAGATGGATGCATAGATACTGGATTTGATGTTGCTGGTATTAGTGCAGAAAGCAGCATTTCTGCCTGAGAAATCCCAAGCAAAACCACAGCAAACTGGAGAGATGTGACAAAGGTCAATAACAGTAAGCAAGGAGAGCAGTCCAGGGAAAAGGAAGAATAAATAAGCCCTTCATACAATCCATGATAGTCACATGGATGAGTTAATACAGCCTCGCAGCAACTATTGAGCCATCTTTATAAACACAAAAGGCAACCAAAGTGTAAAGCTGATGGCTCTAATTAAAAACCCATGCTGTCACCTACTAGCACTGAAAAGGAAGATGTAGTGCTCCCCCAACACAGCATCATTCTCTTGCCAGCTGTCTTAACACAGCCCCTTCCAGCACACAAGCTGGCAAAACACAATGGACTTAAAGCTCAAAGACCAAATAACATCTACAGCCTGTCCTTGAGACTCAGTCAGTTGCTCCAGGCAGCAAATCACTGCCCCAGGAGTCAAGAGGGGAGCTTGCTAGCATTTATCTGCTGTGCTCCATCCTGTAGATCACTGCCATACCAGTGTCCTTCTGCAGCAGGTGATTGTATCTGAGCAGAGGACTCAAAGTGAAGCACCTCAGAATCCCTTCAAGACAGAAAGCACTGCTGTAGACCATATATGCTCCAAGTGAGCCAAGCACAGGGCTTTGCTCCCCTTTCTGCCTCTCTCTGGACAAATGCTATTTTGTCATTTTTTTTTCATGTTATTGGGACAGTTTTGTGCAAGAGGAAGCATTTGCATTGGTATGGGCATTTTCCTCTAGAAGGGAGCCTGCATTTTCTAAGTAGCTGCACTTGGCAGCCTGACTTGTGGCAGACCTAGGCTTTAAAAAAGTAGTATGTGATTTTCAAACACTTGGTGTACTCCTCATTCTATTCCCATTTATTACAATCCTGCAGCGATTTGCATGAGAGCAGGACAAAGCCACATGTTCCTGAAAAGCCACAGCTGTCCAGAGCAGACTCAGTACAGCACAGCATGAACCCTTGCCCTTGCTTCCAACGACATCGCTGTCGGGTTCACAGATACTGCGTGAAAGTATCTTACTGCAAAGGAGCATGGTGACTGGAAAAGGGAGACAATTAATGCAGTCCTGCTAAACACAAAAGTTTCTTTATTAATTTTCTCTACTGTAAGATTTTAAGGGCATTCTGAGAAAAAAAGAGACATGAGGATCTATACATTCCTTTTTGGTGAGATTATATAGGCAGCCAGCTGTTTGAAAGGCAGGTCAAGTGTTAGGAGTGAGCACTTCTACACAACTCTGCTGTTTTCTGCTAGCAAACTTAAGCGTCAAAAATATTTGATTTCTGATAAGAGAGGTTTCACAAGATCTTAGAGATAAATTCTTCTTTCCAATACACGCTAAGGAGGAGTATCAGGCTGCTCAGCGTTTACAGAGTCAAACTTAAAATCAGAGACACAACTACCCATCTTCTGGAAGACTCGATGTCTGTAGGGAATGGAGCAAGCAACAAGCATACACTGAGCCAGAATGAAACTCAGTCTTTCCATGTAAGGGTTACACACTGTAAAACAAGCCAGACCTTTTTCTGCCAGGAAAGGGGACTCTGATCCTGATGACCCTACACACTTTTGTGAGTCTTCAAGATCAAATCATACAGAATGTTTTACATTCACCTCTACCAAGCTCAGGCTTTGTTACCTCAAAACACATGCCTGCACATTTTCATGCAAAAGAAACACGGGAGATCAAGGCAAGCAGAAAATCACCCTTAATTGAGGAAAAGCACCTGGGCTGCTTGATTGGAAGTGAGAATAGGACTTTTGGAGTTGTATGAAGAGATTTCTTGTATCAGATGTCTATTCACAGACTCCTACCTAAACAAAAGCTGCCCAAGAACTGCATATCTTCATCTGCAGTTGTGTCACATGTCTTCAAGATGTGTTAAGAGCAATGAACTTCAAGAGCCACCAAACTACTGTAGTCTCTCCTAGAAGCTGGGACTCCTAGCCTTACTTATGCATTAAGTTTAATGAAGTCATCACTTCTGTTCAGCGCAGATTAACTATTACAAGTACGAAAACATTGGGGCATTCAGAAAACTCTTGTCTGTCACATCCAGTTTGTTTCCTGCCCTCTCCCTTTACCGTATCACACACACGGCTACCCATCTCCCTTATCCTGAGCCCATCTTTCCCCATATTTCAGCTTCACCAGCATGGTTGCAGGACTGGGGACAGCCATTAGCACCACATACCATGCCAATGCCAGGGTTTCACGCTCCTTCCAAGCCTGGCATGCAGCCAGCTTTCATTTTTGCTGCACCTTCAGAAAGCCTCTGAATAGTACACATACAGGAATAACAAATATGAATAAGACAAATGCAAGTTTAGGTTGCTAAACTGCCCTACAAATCCACAATTAAAGGGCAAAAAGCTGGTCATTCCCACTGCAGGTCTGTCTTTCAAGACATGTGACATCAAAACGGTCCCTCAAGTCCTCAGCAAATAGGCTGTATTGATTCTAAAAAGAGCAGCATCTTGCTGCCCTGAGCTCATTCTTGTTTTCAACCCTCAAAAAGTGAAATCAAGACAGAAATCTTGTGGTTGCAATAATACATATGTTTTTAAAGACAGTACTTCAGAGTTACATCCAAGAACACGTTACAGACATTTCAGGCTCAGACTATAAATTTTCTTTACTGACAAGAAACCAGATTTCTACAAGTTTAGGCTCTCCTAAAGAGCCTTCTCTCTGTCCTCGGTTTTGGGCCCTCCTAATCCTGAGGTCTCAGAGAGGATTGCTAGAAACCAGTTGTTATGATCCAAACCACGCAAATTTCAAAACAGCTCACTATAAATATCTGGCATATTCAGAGCCTCAGCCAACCAATTTCACACAATGCATGCATACTTAAGATATCTAAGGGAAAAGCCCTCCCTTTGATTTTATGTCTCAATAATATACATATTGTTTCTAAATGAAGTAATTTTTAAGTCCAGCCTTCTAATTTTGAAAGTTAAAATCATCCTGACACCCATATTGCACCAGTTCAGCCGAGATGGACACTGTAACACAAGTCCACGATACTGGATGTTGCTGCAGTCACCAATGAAGGCATAACAATGTCAAACAGCCTGGTCAGATCCTGTGAGCAATCAAAGGAGGGAAAGGGATGAGTACAAATGAACATACCTGAGACTCTGCAAAGGGCAGGCAGTTTAATAATCTACTCTTTTGACAAAGAACATTCACAATAGGTGCTGAAACATAAAACTGTGTCCTAATCCGTTATTATCTTTCCAGTTTCAAGTCAGTTGCAGCAGGCCAGCACCGAAGGCCTAACTCTGCAAGAGTCTCAGTCTCCCAACTCTCCACCCCTCCCCACACTTTTCCAGGCACATCCTCCCAGGCTTTGGCAGGACCAGTGACTCTACCACATATTTTACCACTTCTGGCTCTGGCATCACATTGGGGACGTAGAGAAAACGTGATGAATGTGAAGCAGGACTCTCCCAGACCACAGCACTTGGGAAGTGTTGCGATAGTTGCGTGCTGAGCCTCAGCTCCACGCTCAAACAGGGACACAAAACTGTCTCCTGTCCTCTGTCAAATGCTTGCCTGCTTAGAGGAGCTTCCTGGAGTTACTGGTGCTTAAGCTCTTCATTTCCTGCTTCACTCCTCGTGCAAAGAGGAGGAAGGCAAGGGGAAATAGTCATTCTACTGCCATTGCCATCCCACCTGTGAGCAGCTCTCAACTTTACCTATTATATGCAGCAGACATACCTCCTCATCTGCAACCTTTTCACTTCTGTGGCTGTTTCCAACAAACACAAGCCCTGCCACCTCTCCTCCTCCTCCCTCTTGAGCAACCAGGGCTTCCTGGCTGACTTCTCACCTACTGGTAAGAGGCTAAAAGAGAAAGATCCATACAGACTGTCCTTCCAAGCAGGTCATACATCTGAATTCTCAGCTGTTACAGGCATACCACACCAAGGCCTCTGGTCACTATAACCCTGTGCTGAAATTCAGGACAAGTGGATTTATGTTTGAAAATAAAGGACACAGAGTTCAGAGAAATCCAGGGGATCTGGATCATGTAGTGGTTTTTTGTTCCCCTGGGGGAAGGGGGGGGCTCTGCTTTTTGAAAGGGATTGAACATGATGATATTTCTAACCCTGCAGCTATAAGCAGCCAGATCCACAATGAACACAGAAACAATGGTACTCTGCACATATACATCCAGACATGAAATTTGGTAAAAAAGCATGGGTTTGTCTGATGTATGTTGTCAGAGAAAAAGTTTGAGGCAAACTTGGCACCAGACATTTTCCTGTAACTCTTTTGAGACACTAATTACAAAAGGCCAAGATCCCTCACTAGCAGAAGCCAAATGAAGGCCAAATGACTTGCGAAGAACAAATCTGTAGACTAGAAAACAAGTTCCACTTCTCAGACTCTGACATGTTTGTAAAGTTTTACAAATGGCTAACAATCAACCAGTTATTTCACATTCCTCTTAATTCAGCCCAAAGCCCAAAAGAGCCTTTACCTTAGGTACCTGGGCTTGCCTTTTGTTTCTCTACGGATTGCCTTTTGCAACCTACGGATGCATATTTAGATAAAATACAGTTATCTAAGAATCATCCCAGGGAGTCAAGACATCATATCAGACCTGAAGAAAACCAATTCAGATTAAATCTAGATATAGCTACAGAGAATAAATTTCTTTCCTATAACTATTGCAATACAACCTTAGGTACCTGGGCTTGCCTTTTGTTTCTCTACGGATTGCCTTTTGCAACCTACGGATGCATATTTAGATAAAATACAGTTATCTAAGAATCATCCCAGGGAGTCAAGACATCATATCAGACCTGAAGAAAACCAATTCAGATTAAATCTAGATATAGCTACAGAGAATAAATTTCTTTCCTATAACTATTGCAATACAAAATTATCACTTCCCACTAGAGACGTATATGTTAACACCTGATGATGCTCAGGAAATGAATGCAAGCTTGGACTCATTTTGCAGAATAGTCAGCTCAATACTTCACAACTAAGACAGCAGATTGTTTCTCCTAAGGCATTATCAGAGACTCTGGGGACTCTAAGTGCGTAATAATGCGAGTAAAAACTAGGACAGGTCACACAGCAGCTTTATTAACCCTGGTCACAGTGAGAGAACACTGAGACAGCATCTAGTCCTCTGCACTCCTGCCAAGTGATTGCAGGGACACAAAGTACAGACTTGATGGGGCACAGAAGGGAGAAACCAATTATTTCTATATTAAGACAGACAGGTATCCAACTCTGAGAGGGACAGACTCCTCAGGCAGCTTGCCAACCACTACAATTACTCAAAGGAGGAACAAAACAGTAAATAGTATGACAATGTGGGGTGATGGCTCTTGGTGAGCCCAGAGTAGCTCACCCAAGATTACCCTAGCTCAGAAGTGAGGAGCTGGAAACAACTACTGACTGTTAGCTTTTATATTGAAAGGACCTTCTTTTAGTTAGGATTAACTTCTTGGACATCTTAAATATTAATTTTGCCTCAACAATATAAAGTCCAAGGGAAAGACACTTCCAGAAAATAAGACTCATACTCTTTCAGTAGCACATGCTCCCCCAGGAGTTTCTGTTGCCTGTGATGGAGAGGCACAAGAATCACTTTGCCATGTGCTACCCTGTCTCTGCATTACATCCACAAGTTCAGCTGATGTGATAGGATGTACAGCTTTTGAAATAGAAAGTTTCTTTCATTTCAAAAGGACTCTTCTAAGAGGAATTTTTGCCATAATTCTGTGTTGTTGTTGGACATTTTTGTATCATGAGTGAGAAGCAAAATTGAACTCTTCTACTACAGATACATGTAAATGGGCAGCAGAAGGAGAGAAAAATAATACATGTATTTCTAATATGTAGCAAGTGAAGAAAGGGAGGCAAAGTCTTCAAAAGCATTCACTGCAAATATAACAACTCTTCTCCTACTCTAAGCCATTGGTAAAACCTGCAAGCTCTGCAAGGAGAACAGGGTTACATCCATGTTCAGAGCATTGCAAAGTCCCAGAATTTTACTCACAACCAGACATCATCCAGGGAAATAACTACCTCTGATTAAACAGCATAATCATATATTCTAAAGACACTAATTGAAGCTTTTAACATGCCATCAGCATAAGCCTCACATACACGCACACAAAGTGTAAGAGATAAATGAGAGTTTCCCCTTACAAGCACAAGCCTGCGCAGCAGGATGAAGATAATTCCACTCCTCTGAAGTCATCTAGCCTCCAAAAGGTTCATGACTCCCTGCACGTCTTTATGTCTTGACATTACTCTCAACCAAGCCATTCTGTAGGCCATGGTAAGCGTTTCTGAAGTCTATGGAGGTTTCTCCAGGGACTGCCCAGAAAGGACAATCAGTCTAGTGTGACAGCCTCCTGCAGCAGGAGATGCTGCGCATTTCCCCGAGCTGGACAGGGGTCAGCCCCTTCTAGCTACCCTAGCAAGGCTATGCAGAAATCAAGCCATAAGGCAGTAAAAGTAAAGAGGCCTCAGCCCACACTGTCCTGTCTGGCAGAGGCTGGAAAGATGCAGCTGCAAGACTCACAGTTACAGGCATTTCTCCCATTCTTTACTTCAGACACCTCTTCACAATCTTTATCATTTTCATCAACAGTTCAGGACTCTATACTCCATACATACATCTTCACTTCCTATGAGACATCATCCATAGGTCCACAGCAAATGGAGAATAAGATAGATGACACGCCTTTCTATACAGAAGGTGTAATGTCATTTTTATCCCATGCAGGGGAGGTGGGGGTGAAAGACGAGAGCTTGATTCTTCTTGTCCCTATCTGCAAAGGAGACCCAAGACCTGCAATTCCCATTGCCACAAGCCCCAGGAGACCCATACAAAGCAGCATGTGGGACAGAACTGCTTTACTGTTTATTGTTGATAGCATAAAGACTGCTGTGAGTGTTCACCATGAACTAAAAAGGGAAGCTGTTCCTTGCTTTACAGCACGTCTCTCCCACCCGCCCCAGCCAGCAGAAATCCCATTGCAGGCACAGCCAGCAGTGCTGTGTCAGTAGAGAAACACGGTTTCTCAAGGTTCCTCAGAGAGCAGCACTGCAGAACCTTTATCAGAATAAATCAAACCTGCAGAATAATTGGGAGCTGGTGTCACATCGCAGTGACAGTCCTTTAATTTAAGAGGTAGAAGAAGGACACTTGGAATCAAATCCAGAGAATATTTTACTTCTATTCCCAAATTTCAGACTGGCCTCTTCTACAGCCCTACCTGAAGGCAGGATTACCTAGTTAATACTTGTCTATACTTCAGCATTAAGGATTCACAAGATTCACTTCCAGCTCTGACCTTCTATTCACTATGAAGCCTCCATTTTCATCCTCAAAATACGGTTGCTTTAATTTATAGGTAAAGGGTAGGCTAGCCCAAAGATGTTTCTCAGGGTACACATCTTCACAACACTCAGAATAGCACCGTATTTCTGGGACTTCTGCACTACAGTGATGCAGTAGTTAGGCAGTTTGCAGGATGAGGTATCCTCATCAGGTTAGGTGGAATATTCACTAGGCTTGGCTTCCTTCCACTAGGCATCGCATTTATTACAGGGACTGAATTTCCAAGTCCTCAGAAGATGAACAATGGTTGTGCACACAGAGGAACTAAGCACTCTTGACAATCTTGATATCTCCCAGTAATTGTTTAGGAACCACTTGTAGGAAAAGCAAGAGAGGCCAGATTGAAGGTGAACTCTAATCCAACATCACAGATATTCAGCATCCAACATCCACTGCTCCCCTTTGCGAGCCAGACAAAAGACACACTGACAGGAAAAACAAACAGAAAAAAAAAAGGAGCAGCACAATCAGTCAGGTCAGATTTGCACATACTACATGGGGAAATGCGATATGTACTGTTTGTACACATCTCATACCTCCTCTATTGTTCAATAACAGGATGTGCTACAGAACCCCCATGCCCTGCACTTTGAGGAAGGATGCCTTACTGCTTTAACTACCCACAGAGGGATTCTTGTTACCTTATGGAAACAGAAATATCTGTACCTTTACCACATTCCAAAACCAAGAAGTTAATGGTAGGTGAATTGGAAGGCAAATTGGAAGGCTACCATTCAAAACAAAGTCCACATGAAAGGCTTCAGGGCTTCTCAAAATAACATCAGATAATTAAACCACTCCTTCACTCTGGGATGGAGAGACATTAGCTGCTTGTGGTTCCGCGTTCTGCCCATTGGAACACAATGAAGAAAATGCAATTTAAGTCCAGGGATCACATGGCAACAGTACCTTCTTCTACATTAAGCAAGCATGGAGGAGTGAAGGCACAAGTCAACATTTCCAAGAGGGGAAAACAAAATATATAAACCCTTTTGGCCAAAAGCAAGCTTGTTCTCTACAACTATAATCAACACTGATCTCTGATGTGATAGAATTCCCAACAATAACTGAACAGGAGTAAGCATAAGAAGGCAGTGCAATTAGAAAGACAAAGCAGAAGACGTTTGTGACTCATGGCCCTCTCTTTCCTTCTATCAAAAGGCAACATAATACCAAATAATATAATCTGCTCTGAGACCACCTGCACTCGCCTCCTGTTTTGATGCATTTCCCAGACAAATTGAGCAAACCTGTCTCCCTACACATGCTGCTCAGCTTTAGCTTTCCAGAGCCAGTTAAATATTATTCAGCATCATTACTGTGTTATTTCACACAATCTCCAGCTCTCTTAGCTGCTCCAGCTCCACAGCAACCAACACATAGCAGCTTCCATAATCTTCTCAGCCCACCAGCCTCAAGATAGTTTGAAGCACATATAAAAGCAGACTTACCTGGCTTGCTTCCTTCACAGTCATGCCCCAGTTGGCCTTTGGTGTTCAAGCCACAGGTATAAACCTCCCCATCCTCCAAGAGGAAGACAGAGTGGTTTCCTCCACATGCCACCTCCTTGATATTTCTGTCAGGAATGAATCCATACACCTGTGGTTCAGGAATGATGACCTGAAGGTTGCTACCTATCCCAGGTTGTCCAAAAGACGAGTATCCCCAGCATAGCATTTTCTCTCTTTTCAGCAAGTCATGTATCCTTCCTGAGAAAGGGAAACAGAGGAAAGTGTGTGAAGGAAGCAAGTACTTAACAAGTGATCAAGTGATGCTACAGATATGAGCTGATCAGAGCAGGAGGTGGAAACAACAACAACAAAAAAAACCCACATTTCCTGCATGACTGTCAGGCTTGTGGACTGCCAGTAAAAACAGATTTCCACCAATACACAGACAGATAAAGGGGAATCAAGGCAGCTCAGATACTGAGTCAACACCTTTATACCCTGGCCATCTCCATCTGTAAGGCGGTAGAATTGTTCTGAAACCCAGCCGACTTGAGTTTTTATTTCAGAAAAACAACTCTGCTTTTAAAAACAAAAAATCAACCAGCCCTCCAAACTAACTCTAGTGCTTTTTAGACTAACAGGTCCAAACCTGAACTTTTAGCATTCAAGTGTCATATCCGGGACCATTTTTTAAAGAATCTTTAAAAATTACCTCTGTGGTGGTCAAACTAGTCCTGAACAGACAGACAAATATTTGTGGTGTACTGGCCAATGCAGAACTCTATTCTTTCTGATAAATCCAGATTAAGCTGTATTTTGCTCAACTGAACAAACTTGCAAATCAAATATGTGCATGTATACACACATCCCTAAACTGCAGCAAGATTTTCCCAAGCAGCAGCAGTTCCCACCGGGCAGCACACTGATAGCTCAGTCCCAACAGCAACAGCCAGATAACATTGATGCAACTTGCCAGCAGTCTGGTGTTATCTTTTGTGCTGCACCCAGTGGAAGATGCTAATGGGGGAAGGGAAACAGCTCTCATTCCAGAAGCAGCATGTGAAAGGTTTTAGTAAGGCTCCCTTGTCGCTCCTAATCTCCATAGGTTTGGGTTATTTCTTAAACATGCTATACTAATAAGACACTGACAACTTCTCTGCTTGAGCCAGAAACCAATTAAAGCTTTTTCTGGAAACAGAAGAAGATTAAAAAAAAATAAAGATCTGAGACTTCAAGTCTTAAGACTCACCATGTCAAGTTTTAAACTAAGGCAATTTACAGCAGCAGCATTTACTATCTTAGTGCAAGATGGATTGAAAAAGCAAAAGGTAACCCTTGACACGCCAGTGATTCCTCAAGGAAAGAGGATTCCTTCTCCCACGCTGAGCAGACAGGAACAGCTTGCATTCAGTTTGTTTCCAAAGCCTGGTGCTAATTCAAGCTCTAGGTATTAGCAATAAAGCCCTCCCTAATCTAAGCCCTAAGCAATGGGTGTTCATCTCTTACTCTGCTATCCTTGCCTGTCAGCTGTAGTCCCTTCCACAGAGGCAGGGAGATGGATGAGATGGATGAGGGAGAGAGAGGATTGGATTTTCCAGTTGCACTTCAGCAGTGATGCAATTTCCTACCACAAGCCGTTTACTAGGATCTCTTATTAGGTGCTTAAAGCACGCTGCGAATTCCATTTATCTCCAACAGCCCTTGCTCCTTTACTGCATCATTCAACTCATCCACAACCACACGTGTGCTTATCACTGGCCAGCTCTAAAGCACCCAGGGGAAAATGCAGGAGGTTACAAGGCTCTGTCTGGTTAAATCAGTCATTCTGTACACTCTGTACACTGTTACCCTCAGCACAAAAGCCTGATGGAAGACACCCTCTAGGCTATTTCCTATGCCAAGAATAGGAATGCCGTGGGACACAGTAAAATTTAAGTGCACGCATGTGCTTTAAATGACACAACTGCTATATTTATAGTGAACTTCAAGTTCTGTCTCAAAAATAAAACCCAACGCATAGCATAAGCAACACTGGAAGTGGCAACACTGAGGCAGGAAATCATTTCAAAACTGACATCTGAAACAGCTGAAATCCAGGACTGACATTTCTCTCTGCCTGGGGAAATTACCTTGTTATGAAGATATAATCAGGATAACAGCTGCAAATCTGTAGATCCAAAGATCACATTCCCTCCTAGCGTAAGTGGATGTTGTCTCAGCTGAACAGATTTCTTCACCACTCTACAAATCGAACTCCAATGACATCGTACAACGTGAGCTAAATTTGGGCTATCTTTCTAAAAGGGTTCCTGAACAGGCTGCTCCCCATAGACTACAGTCATCTTTCCTAGAGCTAATTTTAATTAAAGTATTTTTAGCATTTTAAATATTTTCATTGTGTCCATATTCCACACAAGAAGTTGCTGTAACGGGCTGAGGGATGAGATGGGATTGGTAAGAGACTGGTTTTCCTCCAGCTGTGACACTATTTAAAACAGGAAGAGTTCAAATTATCAGAAATGTGTACATACTTAAGGGTGATACTTGAGAGGAGTCCAACCCTCATTCATGCTAATGGCCAGATTTTCCAAAGCATCCTGAAGTTCAACAATCCCTACAGCAGACCATGAGGCATGCCAGACCCTTTAGAAAAACTGGTCTTACCTAGAGTTTTGGTTAGGTGTTTGGTTTTTTTCTTTTTTAAATCATCTCCACTGAATCCCATCTCTCATCTTCCAACCATTTTGCTGATAAATCTCTGTACAGATCTGTGCCAAGGGGACAGAGCAGCACTTTTGCCACCAAGAGTAAAAACCAAGAGAATCCCTTTCCATTTGAGTGGACAGGCACAGCTAAGTATTTTCCATTGGCCTGGTGAGCCACGTTTCTTAATTATTTTGAAGAAGTAACACATTTTTAAAGACACAACTGGTTTAATAATGTTTTGGTTTCTGTCTTGTCATATCCCCCCCAACCCCCGAAAAGCTTCTGCAAGTCTTCATACATCAATGTGTTCAAGTAGGAGCTCTGTCCCAAAACACAACAAGGCTTCAAATGACAATTTCACGCTCCGTTTACACTGTGGTTAAGGCAGTTACTCTTCTTTGACATTAGCAGAGGAAGTAAAAATGCATGTTACCCATCAAACTACCTCTACAAGCTGCATGTCCTCCTTATACTAAAACAATTATATAAGCAGTTTCTGCCGTGGGCAGGCACTAACACAGACACGTGTCTGCACATACACACACGTATATATATATATAAAATATAGATAAGGTTTAAAGTTTCTGGCAAGTGATTATAAAAGCAACTAGTCCTAGCCCTCAGCTCAATACACCTCAAAGAAGAAATGTTATTTTTTTATCTTCAGAGGACAAACCCTTAGGGCACTAAAGTTCCCGGTCTCTTTTAAAAATTGGATTGCAAAAAGCACGGGAGCTGCAGTACCCAACCACATCACCTATTCCTGTTCTTCACAGATCACAACACAGTCAACTTGTTACTCACATTTTAGAGATAAGAATGGGTGCAATGCAGCAAAGCTAGGCGTTTGCAGAGACTCCCTATATACAATTTTTAAAAGAGAGGGGGAGGAAGTGGGTAGGAAAGGAAGGTACAAGTCAACATCCTCGAAACTTGACATTCCAGGAATAATTCACCACCAAAACAGTGAAAGATGTACACAGCACAGCTAGAGACAGGAAAACTTCACTCTGTGGGGAATATTTTGAGGAAATCTATTGTGGGTATAAGATCCACCCTTTGCTATTACAAAGCTCAGCTGACATACTAAGTATATATCCTTTGGTGAGAAAACAGCCCTAGTGCTTTGGTAAAATAATAACATTGTATGTAAGATCATAACAGGATGTGTTTTATTTGGCCTTTCTTTCTCCCTATCTTTTTAATACCAGTCATGACACATACACAGTCATATAAACATATTCTAAAGCCATAGCTTTGACTCCAACAACTGCACCCTTTCTGGGAAAGTTAAGTAAATATTGTGCTCACAACAAGCACCACTCCGGGATGAATGCTCTCCAAAGAAAGAGGTCTGCCAACTGACACGGCACGAATAAACAAGTTATTTTCCTTCCCTGTTGTTTGTGAGATGTCAGCTAGAAAATGTGCTCCTTTTATCAGCATTGCCCAATAACGAAGAGATTTAATGATTCTTTCTGCCACAAAGCCTCCAAACCCACTGTCTTCTTCCTCCTTGCGCCTTCGCTTTACTCCAATTCAATGCCGACCAGGCTACAGAGCAAGAGAACGCAGAGTGCAACGGCAGAGGAGTTAAAGCAGAAACAGAGCATTTCCATCCGATAACCGCTTGCCCCCAGCCAGAGGCGTCCCCGTAGAAGACACTTAAAAACAGACAAATACAATCACACCAGACGCACATCTCCATTTCGCAGTCTCGGCAAGAACGGCTCCCTACCTTCACCCCAGGCACAGCCTTCTCGCCTTTCGCGCTTAATGCCGCTGCTGCTTCCCCCGCTACAGCCGGCGTTTCTCGAGAGCCCTGCGGTGCCCGGCGGGCACACCGGCGCCTCGGCACCAGCGGCAGCCCTCAACACCCGCTGCCCCGGCTCCCACTCACGCTCCCACCCCGCGCTGCGTCAGCGCCAGCACCCACCGGCTCCCGCCGCAGCCCCGCGGCCGCCCCCGGCTCCCCGCACCGGCCCGGGGACGCGCATCCTGCGCTGCCGCTCCGCGCACCCTCGCGCTGCCGCCGCCAGCTCCCCGCACGCACCGCCCCGGTGCTTTCCCTCCGCCGGCACTCGCCGCGCAGCACCTCGCCGGGCCCCGACCGCAGCGCACTGGGCCCCGCTTCGGGCACACGCCGGCGGGGCTCCGACCGGCGCCGAGCAGCGCGCCCGTGCCGAGCGGCCGCCGCCGATGATGATGATGATGCTGATGCTGATGCCGCGCTCCCGGCCGCCGCAAGCGCCGCCGCTCACCTGCCGCCGGCCCCGCCGCTGCCGCCACGGCAACAAGGAAGTGCGGCCCCTGCTGCCGCCGC
>WBNH01011762.1:48249-77477 GCA_013401255.1 Urocolius indicus | reverse complement strand
GGTCATGCGGGGGTACCCGCAGCGCCTTGTCCTTGTGCTCTGGCAGCCGCCGCCGCCTGCGGGGACAGCCCGCGCCCGAGGCAGCGCGGCGGGCGGCTTCGGTGCGGCTGGCTGCCGCGCTGGGCTCGGGCCGGTCCTGGGTCGGCTCTGGGTGCCGAGGTCAGCGCGGGGAAGCGGCGGAGCCAGCCGGGCTCAGCGGCCCGCGGGCGGGCGGTGATGATTATAGCCTGCAAAGTTAAGCACACGCAAATATACCAGGTTCTAAGCTATGCTGTATGAAGGTCTCAAGGGAAAAACAGCTTTCCGGCCTATCAAATGATTCTCTTGGTTTTGTTAAGCGCGAAATACCACTTATTAATGACAACAGTCAATTCCTTTTCCCCTTCCCCTTTTTTAACCTTGCCTTTTACGTGGCCTCTTTCTTTGCTTAGAAGCTCACACATTTTACGCACAGTTTCAGCCGTAGGAAAATACTTGCGGTCGAAAGATAAATCTCTGGGAGAAGAGGGGAAAGAAAAAAGAGGCCAATGAGCAAGCCATTAGGTAACCCCCAAGTATTCATTATCTAATTTTAATGCGGTCTGTTAGAAAAAGACTCTGCATGCCACAAGTGCAATGCAAAAGATGGGTCCTGCTCAGACCATCAAAATAACAGTCATCAGACAGTCATATCTGAGCCAATCACACAGAGATGTTTGCAAGGGCGCAGGATCAGGAGGAGAGGACCCCAAAGCAAGTCCAGTGCCCACAGTATTCACTTCCCCTCACATGACACCTCTGCCTGTTTGCAGCGTTTGCAAACCTCGCTTGTGGTGTGTCACCTGTAGTCACATGGATCATGCATGTTTAGAACAAAAAGAGTTCCCCACTAATGTAAGGTTACACTTGTGACGTAGCAAGCTGTTACTTAAACAGTGTCACAAGCAGCTTCTAAAATAAATAAAAGCAAACAGGAAAAAACACTTCCTCTGTTTGGTTTTGGTTTTTAGTTTGTTTATTTCATCATCTGCAGACCTTCCCAAAACAGTCAGTGTTTCCCTTTTCATTCAGTTTCCTCTGTTTGTTTCTGACTGAGTAATCAAGGAGGAGAAGGTATACACATACACACACACACACACAAGAAGTAGAAAATAAAGAGGTAGACGAGGGAGCAAGGCTGTATTTTGTCCAAAGGAGACAAGAATCTCTTGCTTAAGCCAATTTCTAACCAGATATTGGAGAACTTTCCAGACTGCTCCTTTATAAATGGACAACATTTTACCTGTTTAGTTTGCGCCCCTGCCNGCGCAGCACCTCGCCGGGCCCCGACCGCAGCGCACTGGGCCCCGCTTCGGGCACACGCCGGCGGGGCTCCGACCGGCGCCGAGCAGCGCGCCCGTGCCGAGCGGCCGCCGCCGATGATGATGATGATGCCGCGCTCCCGGCCGCCGCAAGCGCCGCCGCTCACCTGCCGCCGGCCCCGCCGCTGCCGCCACGGCAACAAGGAAGTGCGGCCCCTGCTGCCGCCGCCACAACCACGAGTGGCGGCGCGGGGCGGCCAATGGGAAGCGCGGGGCCAGCCGCCGAGCGCGAATCGGCNCTCAGCGGCCCGCGGGCGGGCGGTGATGATTATAGCCTGCAAAGTTAAGCACACGCAAATATACCAGGTTCTAAGCTATGCTGTATGAAGGTCTCAAGGGAAAAACAGCTTTCCGGCCTATCAAATGATTCTCTTGGTTTTGTTAAGCGCGAAATACCACTTATTAATGACAACAGTCAATTCCTTTTCCCCTTCCCCTTTTTTAACCTTGCCTTTTACGTGGCCTCTTTCTTTGCTTAGAAGCTCACACATTTTACGCACAGTTTCAGCCGTAGGAAAATACTTGCGGTCGAAAGATAAATCTCTGGGAGAAGAGGGGAAAGAAAAAAGAGGCCAATGAGCAAGCCATTAGGTAACCCCCAAGTATTCATTATCTAATTTTAATGCGGTCTGTTAGAAAAAGACTCTGCATGCCACAAGTGCAATGCAAAAGATGGGTCCTGCTCAGACCATCAAAATAACAGTCATCAGACAGTCATATCTGAGCCAATCACACAGAGATGTTTGCAAGGGCGCAGGATCAGGAGGAGAGGACCCCAAAGCAAGTCCAGTGCCCACAGTATTCACTTCCCCTCACATGACACCTCTGCCTGTTTGCAGCGTTTGCAAACCTCGCTTGTGGTGTGTCACCTGTAGTCACATGGATCATGCATGTTTAGAACAAAAAGAGTTCCCCACTAATGTAAGGTTACACTTGTGACGTAGCAAGCTGTTACTTAAACAGTGTCACAAGCAGCTTCTAAAATAAATAAAAGCAAACAGGAAAAAACACTTCCTCTGTTTGGTTTTGGTTTTTAGTTTGTTTATTTCATCATCTGCAGACCTTCCCAAAACAGTCAGTGTTTCCCTTTTCATTCAGTTTCCTCTGTTTGTTTCTGACTGAGTAATCAAGGAGGAGAAGGTATACACATACACACACACACACACAAGAAGTAGAAAATAAAGAGGTAGACGAGGGAGCAAGGCTGTATTTTGTCCAAAGGAGACAAGAATCTCTTGCTTAAGCCAATTTCTAACCAGATATTGGAGAACTTTCCAGACTGCTCCTTTATAAATGGACAACATTTTACCTGTTTAGTTTGCGCCCCTGCCCTCCATCCAGCATGCACAGCTCCTTTGGGAGGCTGCTACCTCTGTGGGGTTCTTTGTAAGAGCCTAGGTTTCATCATACCATGGGTCTGCCCAGCCTGGGAATGATCAGGCTGGAGTCCACATCTCCCTGCCACTGGCTAAAGGCTGCCGTAGGCAGGCCTGTGGCGAGGTTGGCACTTTGATAGAACATGTAGCTCTCAGTTTCCTTGATGGGTTAGGTCATCTGGAATCCAGATCTGAAGGTATCCAGAAATGCCAAAATCTGCAGCTTATCCTGATTTTCAAAGGGCCTCTCTCCTCCACCAAGCAGTAGTCCAGTGTCCACAACCAACGGGCAAGCATGCAGTGGAGTCTCCCAAATGTTGTGGTAATACAAGTTATTACTCATTGGAGTTGTCTCTGCAAAGGAAGACAGAGGGACAGCTTCCACCTGCCCTAGGAACCTTCTTCCAGTAGGGGTTTTACCCAGAGTCCATCCCTCACTACCATTGGTAGCCTCCTGCTCCAACTGAGGCCAGAGCGCAGACTTTTTACTGGGGCTGCACTGAGGTGGAGATGCTTTATGTCTCACCAGTCCCACCTGCTGTCAGAGCTTGTCACAAGTACAGCAACGTGAGGAGGGATCACACCATGGCAGGGAAGCTACCTGCACAGAGCCCGGGCATCTGGGCCGGAAAGCTGCTGTGGGTAGGAGAAACGCCTCTATGGCCATCAGTGTCTCTGTGTTGCTCTGAAAGCCATGCACTCTTGTATTGCCCAGTTAGGTTCAGCTGGGTATTAGCCACCTAAGGCAAGGTCCTACCACCTTCCATGGCAGTGATCCATGGCATCCTGAGTGGTGTCTTCTCTGCAGCAAACCCAGTATGATGTGCACCCCTAACGCCCTTGACCAGCCTACCTCCTTCACTTCTCATGGCTTACAAGCTGCTGAAGTGTCCTAGTCACCCCAGATCCACCTGGTTACGTCACCTGCTCTGCCAGCCTTGTGTGCTTCTTGACAGGTGATATTCAGACCAGAGAAGCGGTCTAAAAAATTCCTGCTGCAGGTTCAATACACTTTTGTTGCCCGTGTAAGGCCTTTTAAACACATCACTGACTGGGAGGCTCGCACATGTTATATCCCTCTGCATACTTTATAATAAGCACTGCTTTAGAAAACCTACACACAGCTTGGTGCTCAAACTCATTTCAGAAAATGACAGAGGAGCGCTCTACTCTGCTCCCTCTGAAGGTCTTTTTTAATAAAAGCAGGGCTTCTTTGAGGACAAATTAAAAATAGCCGTGAAAGTTACTCTGGGGTTTAATCTCCCTTGTGATGTTACATCATACGTGATGAGAAGGAAATTCCTCCAGGCTCTAAATAAACCTATTATCATCTAATCTCTAATGGGTTATTTTGAAATCCAAACTGACTGTATCTTTTGTGCACTTGCACAGAAGACCACTCTGGATTTCCAAGACCTAATAGAAGCTTAGAGAAACGACAAAAAAGGAAACAAGCAGGCTGGGGAAGAGCAGCAGGCTAACCTGCCACAACAGAAGGCTGTGATGGCGTGGCAGCATCAGCCAGGCATGGGATGGGGACCCTCCAGCTCAACAGGGACAACAGCTTTGGCCTCTGCCAGTTCCCTCTGCCCTCAAAAATACACCTGCATTTGGTGCCTTTCCCAGAGGATTTAAGCATTCCTGGGGCATCCTATCTGCCCCAGGTGGGTGAGGATGGTACGGATGGGATACTCAATACAAAGTCAAGACAGAACTGGAAGTAAAAATTGCTGTCTCCATCTCTAAATTATTACCTTCACCTAAAGCATATTCTGCACCAAACATGAAAGACCTTGACTTGTTCAGTCTATGCAACGCATCTATTTGAAATAAAACTTAGGTCAGCTTTTGACTCTTCTTGTGACTGGCTTCCCCATATCAAGGAGGACAGGGAATGTAGATAAACTGTCACGCCTAGACAGCTGCATGACAAAGGAAGAACACAACTGCAGGTGTGGAAATTTCATCAATCATCATTTAATTCATCAAAGTATAAGTCTTCTTCACATAGGTATGTCCACTGACACAGCACACCAAAGAAAAGACTGCTGAAAATCACGACTGTCATTATTTCCCTCTCTTTACGCTCTTTCCCTCTTTTTACGCAAAGCAAAACATGCAGAAAACACATATCCCACCTTCACATCCTGCCTGACACTGTCAATATCCTGCCAATGCTATGCAGTGTTTTGACAAACAGGCTTCCAGTGGTCCTCAGGCCTCCCATCCACAGGGTTCTGTGGACAAAGCTGTTCTGTAAGCCTAAAATTTGGTTCAATTGCTAATCGTGTCCCTAGAATACACAAAGAGCCACGGTGTTATCACATTAAATAATACAATAGTCCACCAGTGCTTTACAAATACAGCTTTAATAGAAGTCTAGGAATGATTAATTAAATCCTCATCCTAAGGTAAGTTCTCTCTCAGATAAGTCAGAGGCCCTACCCAGGTGAGCGCAGGCTGCCCCTTCAATTCACAGTTTGCAGGAGTATGTCTTTGTAGAGCTTGCTGCTCCCCAAGAGAATCCTTAACTAACACTGATGAAAACTTTACCCGAGTTTCCCCTGGCAAAGACTGCTTAGCACATACTGGCTGCACGCTTGGTACCGTACAAATCCCAGAATCCCTGCTGCTGAAAGCTCGTCGACTGAAAAAGACCAGCACAGCGCGGGACAGGATGTACATATACTTGGTTATCAGCTCGCTTCTTGGCAGCATGTTAAACAGGATCCTTCTTTTCATAACTGTCATAATCTGACAATCACTTGCTCATTTTTTTTTTTGCAAAAAAATTTGCTTGCTTTCTCCGTCAACATAAAATCTTAGTGAACACATACACTGTAGTGTTTGTGAAGTGCACTAAAAATAAGGCAGGGTAGAAGCCAGGCCACTGGAGTTACCAAGAGAAAAACATGGTAAGTGAGACATAGATTTGTTTTCTTATTTTTGTTTTAAAGCGCTCCTGGCCGAGAGTTAGCTCAAGCCAAAACATTCATTATGCTCTATGGCATAGAGCAACTTTTCCTTGAGTACTCTTTTACTGCTGTATCTGGGAAGGAACAAAATAAGGCTGCAGGTACTGGCAGAAGGGTAGTGCTCATCTGGATTTTCTGCTTGAGGATCATCAATAGTAAATTTAAAATATTCCACTGCACAGACAGGGATTCGATCAGATCCTGACAAAAACGCTGAAAGAAGGGGAAAAACAAGTTAGCAAACTAAAAAACAAACAAACAAACAAACAAAACAAGCAAAACCCAACAAGACAATGTTATAAGAGGATGAAAATCATGAGGGAAAACTAGCATAAAGATATGGGTTTTTACTCAGTGCTACTTGTTTTGCTTGGTTGATTTATAGCTGAACATAATAAAGTCTCATGCTGTTTCATAATAATTACAGTCTCTCTTTTTATTTATTTGGACTTTGTGGATGAGAAAGGCCAGGCCTTTCTACGTTTAAAAAGGATGAGCTAGCTTCTGCAATCCTCTGAGAAAGCTAAACTGCTTACACTGATGTCATCCGCTCGCACAAGTCGAGGCCTCTGACCAACAACTGTTAGCCACAAAAGTAAGGGATAAAGTAATTGCAAGGTTCGAGGTGGCCAGATGCACTAAGGCAAGCCTCAGGGAACATGAGGAGGGTCAGAGCTGTGTCTGTGCAATTCTCTGTGTCACCTCTTCCGTCTTTCACTAGAAAATGGGGGGAGAGTGTGTGGTGTGGGCAGAACACATTGAGAAGCCGTTTGGAACGACAGTATAGTGTTGTAGGGCAGAGAAAAGGACTACGAAAAGTTTAAAATGCCCAATAACCTTACCAAGAAACATTTTCTTTTTTTCTTCTGGGAGTTTGTGAAACACGTGCCAAAAAAAGGTGATGGTTGAATCAAACCTTTTATAGTGGACGTACGTCACGTTCTGTCAAAGAGATAAAAATAAAACAGGCCAGTTAATCCTCACTATTTCCATTCTTATTTAAAGTAACAACAGTTTATCCGATAAATTTGATAATCCTGTTCATTGATATCCAAATCCTCTTAACCCCTGGAACCTGCTTGTTCATCTGTTTCTCAAAGATTCACACGACAATCCTTGAGCTTGATTTTTAGTCCCATTTATTTCTGCATCTGATGGAGATTAGAAACAGAATCAAAACAACGACACAAACCAAAAAAAAAGGAAAGTCCTCTGAGCTTGTGTTTTCCTGTTCAATATCTACGCTCTCAAGAACAAGTCGTAAGGAGTTTGTGTTCAGCAGGTACAGCAGAAGTACACTGTGCTTGTGTCCAGTACCTTTTCCAGCAGACGCCAGTCCAATTCTGTGTGCCCCTGGAGAACAAGCTGGAGCTCTGCAGGGAGAAACATCTTCCACTTTCTCGCTGGGCAGCCTCTTAAAAACCCTCGCATAAAGTCTTCAAATGGCTTCCGTACCGATTCATTAAACACATAATTCAAGTACAAATCAACAAATTCTTTCCTGCAAAGATACTTTGAATCAACAAGCAATACAATAGGAGCTTTTTTAGAAGGAGAATTTTACACAACTGTTTTTTTCCTTATTTCTTTATTCCATACAACCTGCTCTACTGTAAAGACTCAGGCTTTACTGAGAGCAGTCATCACTGGCAATTATTTTTTCCCTGAGTAAGCTGGAAGGATCACCACAAAGAAAAGAGAATGCTGGCCAGCAAGCACTGATATAATACTCCTTGCACTTCATCAGAACACCTTGATGAAATCCTACCAGACCCTTCACCATTAAGATACAACTTTGCAGATCTAAACAGTGTAAATTCCATGTAAACTCACTGAATGCCCAAGAATTCCACTGAAATCAAAACAAACATTTGTGCAGGTGCTAACCAGTACAGTTTCACTCTTCCATTTGTGATGAGGATTTTTTTAGTGACATTGTACCTGTACAATCATGTCAATCCAAACCCTATGCTTCAAGCTTCCTAAACAGCCCCTTCACGCAACCCTAGGGGTCTTGATCAACTCTGTAACTCAGGCCACAGAATTTCTCTCCGTTCCCTGTGCTGAGGTTAATATTGACAAAATATCTTCTGAACAGATTGCTCCTTCTCTGTTACATATAAGATACATTCCATGTGTGTAACTACGCAGGAAACGTTTTTACTCATTAAAAAAAAAAAAAAAGCTACAGAGGTGTACCTATAGTTAGCTTTCCCAGACAAGATATCAGTAGTTCCCTGAAAATATCAGGAGTATTTACTCACTTGTTAGGAATTTCCCTTATAAAGCTAGGCACATCTGTATATGTAGATTCGAGGATGCCCAAAGATTTCCTTTTTACCCACTGCTTACACAGACTGCTGATGTCTGGCACAAACAGCAAGAACTGAAAACTTACCACCTACTGGACTGAGGCACAATGCTGATGTTCAATATTTTTTATGAGTATATGAGGATAGGTATAGATACGGTATTTCATACACTCAGAACAAGACAACAGGGTAAGAAAAAGAAAACCAACCTGTTATCCTTAGTGACAGGGATGCTGGCACCATTTTCTTTAAGTTCAACAACAACTGTGGAATCTTCTTCCATCACCTATGCAAATAAACAAAAACATTGCACACTATATCTACACATGACAGACACATACGTGCTACAGACATCAACCTTTCTTTCTGTAGAGCCTGACATAGCACTCTTACTAGTCTTCAGTTTACAGACACGCTGGGTCATTTGCAGCAGAACACTGTTGTGCCTGAGCAAACCGTACAGGCATGGTATGCTTCAATAGCACAGGAACATCTTACCGTGAAGTCCATGGCCAGGCTCTCAAGGACATCATCACATTCTTCATCCAAAATTCTCTGAAGACTCCTTTCAAAAAACAATGGGGAAAAAAAAAGTGAGAAATGTGACCATTCAATGCGCTTTCATAGTCCACCGAAAACCATCCTTTGGCAAGCAATATTTAAATGCATATACATACAAAACACCAATACTCACACAGAACCTTCATATTATGGCCCTAAAGTGATATACACTCATGTCCTAGCGTTGCCACAAGCAGAGGACAAAAGCCTCCACCAAGAAGGGTCCATCCACGTGCCCTGTGTGGATAACTACACAAAGTTCAGTGGCGAGTGGACTTAAGACCACAGCCTTGCTGTTCCAGCCATCATCTATTGAGGAATCACATGTGGACCAGAGGGGTGATCTAGGAGAACTGTTTTGGGGTGCAGCACCCCTCAAAGTATTGCAGGCAACCTGATGCTTTGGTCCACTGAGGACTCTTTTGCTCCTCAAAGCAGTCAACTGGCTTGTGAGAAGGGGTTCTTCTCGGCTGTATACAGCACTTACATAGCATAGAAAGCAGGGCCTCAGTGGCCTAGAAGTTTTAGGTTGCTGCCAGCAGCACCGCTCCCTGCTGTATCTGCCTGAAACCTCTTTTCCCAGCATGTGGAAACCCTGCATGCAGGTTCTCAGATTTGGCACAACTGCAGCATACGGTAATACTGTGCCTGTGCATATCAACATTGTGGACACCGATAATTAGTAAATCAAAACAAAAAGACACTACTAATTGGGAGGTTAGTCCTTCCAAGTCCTAACTGCAGCTCAAACTACGTTGAACTACATGTTCAGCTCACGTGGAGGAGGAATCTGACTCTTTCCAAGCCACGGGGCTTGGCTTTTCATTTTGGTGACGCCAGGAAACCTGCTTCGGCCACGGCTCCCCAGCAAAAGCCCTGGACGTGCAGGAATCGTACCTGCCTGCGACTGGCAACAGCTCCTCGAGGTCCTCCAGGGCGGGCGCCTGGCCCAGCAGCTTTCTGTAGAAAGCCGCGGGGAAGGAGAAGGGCACGGGGCAGAAGTTGAACAGGGCCATGCCGCACAGCGTCCCGATCCGGAAGAAAGTGTCCCCACAGCTCGAAGCCTGGTTGAAAACAAGCACGTTGCGAAAGCCGTGACCGCCTTTTCCCGGGGGCAGTCCCTCGCCTCCCGTCCCGTCCCGTCCCGTCCCGTCCCGTCCCGTCCCGTCGCCGCGCCGGCCCCTTACCTGGCTGGGGAACCACAGCAGCCCGGAGTCCAGGCGGCGGAAGGCGCCGGCGCTGGGCTGGCAGAGGGTCCGCGCCGCCACGCTGAAGAGCTCCTTGGCTAGCCCGCCATCGTCCCGTCCCGCCTCGCCCACGAACGACACCTGAGAGCGCCGAGACACTCATTAGCTGCGGGAACACCAGCACGGCCNGGGCTCGGGCTCGGGCTCGGGGTCGGCGCGGCCGCAGGCGCTGGAGCCGGCGCTGCTGCGCTTCCTGGTGTGCCCGCTCTCCAAGCGGCCGCTGAGGTGAGCGCCGGCGGGGCGCGCCGGGCCGCCGCGGCGGGTGCCCTGGCCCTGCCGCTGCCCCGGGCCGGGCGAGAGGACAGGTCACCCCCAGCTGATTCACACTCACGCGCTTTTTTTTTTTTGGGGGGGGGGGGGATTGGTTTGTTTTTTTTTTTTTTTTCCCGACTCGCTTGGCCAGGTACGAGGAAGCTACCAACGAGCTCATCAACGAGGAGCTGGGCATCGCGTACCCCGTCATCGACGGCATCCCCAACATGATCCCAGAAGCTGCCAGGAGGACTCGGCAGGACGCCCCGGCCGAGCGCTCGAAGGAGCCCTGAGCGCCCGCCGGCCGCAGCGGCGAACGGGGAGCGATGGCGGGCGGAGGCGTGCTGCCCTCCCTGCCCACGCTGACCGTGCTCGTTCCCCTCCTGTCCCTAGCGGGCTTGTTTTACTCGGCCAGCGTAGATGAAACCTTCCCACAGGGCTGCACCAGCACAAACAGCTTGTGTTTCTACAGCCTTCTCCTTCCCATCACAATACCGGTGTATGTGTTCTTCCACCTATGGACCTGGATGGGGATCAAGCTTTTTAGGCACAACTAGTGCGATGCACGTGCTAACCCCGGGGCTTCTGTAAGAAACGCGGTTTGTTTAGTCTCGTTAGGTGTTGCAGTTGATTTGAGAGAGTTCCCTCGTAGTATCTGGAACTATACAAAGTCCTCTGCATCAGCCTATTATTTGATTAATGCTAAGACAGACGAGGAATAGCAAGTAGCCTTTCAAGAGTGTAGTGGTTTGCAGTGGCACTAATGGAAAATCTAGATGGTGATCATTTTTACGAAGAAGAACTGTACTCTGACTGAAATAACAGATCCTAAATAATAAGCAATGGCAACATGCAGGGATACGAATCTCTCTTTGAATTGCAACCTTTGGCTTTGTTTTGAACTGATGTGTGTACTGAAATGCATCTGTCTCGCTGTCAGAAGAAAACGGAATAAACATTAGTGTTCAATATGCTTGATGTTGTCGAGGTTGATGTTTAATACGCTTTATAACACAGCTTTAGTTAAGTTACTTGTGTGATACTCATGGCTGTATGTCCACGAGCTGCTTGCTTGTGGATTTTGGGGGATTTAAAAAAAAAAAGGGGGGGGGGGGGGGGGGAAATGACAGCACTTGTGTGTTTGGGGCTTGTGTTATAGTGGCCTCTAACATATTCCAGTGTATGCTTAGACGTGCTCTTTGTGTCAGAGTGACCCAAGTTTGATAGCCAGGCTGGGTTATCTTCTTTAAAGAGGCATTGCCTGACAGGTTAAAGGAAAAATAACTCCAACTGAGCCCAGGATTTGGTAGCCCAGTCAGCAGCTACAAAGGGAACAGAAGATAATTCTGCTAAATCATTCAATCTTCTCTGCTTTCATTTACAGCAACGCTGGGCAATGGAGTGATGGACCACTACAAGGCTGTCCCATGCCAAGTGCTCAGTGCTATCTGACCAAATGTTTTCCCAGGACACAGCTATGCAAGGCACAGGTTAACACTACAGCAGCCTGTTGCAAAAGTTTCTTTGTTTTATGTTTTGCTACTGAGTGGTTTATATCTGCAACAGAAACACATGAATGTCTCTTACCTGCTGAAAAATTAAGAAATGCAGCACCAAGTTGTAAATACCTCAGTGTCTCGTGGTGGGATACTAATAATGCAGTCAAACTGATCAGGCTGCTTCTAGGCAAATAGTGCTGTGATGCATGAGACATGAGGTCTGTTTGAAGGCTGCCCCTAGCTAAGTGCAGACACTCCACGTACAGGAGAGCACAGAGCACATGCCTTACTGCCTCCATAAGCAAATACCTGTTTTCAGTTCATGTTGTGAGGAGGGGGGAAGGAAAGGTAGCCCTAGGAGCCATTGTCTGTCTTCTAAGTGTATAGGAAGGAAGAGCTTTGTCGGATGTGGCTGGCAAGCAGGCTTACTTGGAAAGAAGCAGAACTGGGTAAGAGAGTGCTGAGGTTGATAGTTCCTGCTGCACAGGCACGGTGCCAGGCTCTGGTGGCCCATGCACTAGTGGCTGATGAGGGCCCACGGTCCTCAAGCTGAGCTCTGCCCTGAGCAGGTGCACTCTTCCCACATCAGCCATCTCATGGCTTTTGCAGGGCAGGGCTAGAATGATGATACAGACAATACAGCTGCCAGAACCTTTGGGTTTGTGTGGAAACCACAGGCTAAAGCCACGTGGAAAATGGCAGCATTATAATTGTCTTTTCAACTGTCTTGCTGGCATTATCCTTCCTTTATCTTCAGGCAGCATCCCCATGAGAGAAATGGCTTTTGTGGCTATGCTGCTTGCTGGCCTCTAAGGCTGGCTCCCCAGCCACAAGGATTTTCATGCCCAGCAGACCAGCCTAGAGTCTTTAAAGTCAGTCTGCCAGTAACAGTGATGGGCTTTGCCATTTGCCAGTTTCCCAAGGGTTCCTATTATCATAGAATCATTTTGGTTGGAAAAGACCTTTAAGATCATCAAGTCAGAGCACTAACCTAATACTGCCACACCATCACTAAAGTAAACCAAAATACCTCAGCACCTCATCTATGCGTCTTTTGAATATCTCCAGGGATGGTGGCTCCACCATGTCCCTGGAAAGCCCATTCCAATGCTTAATAACCCTCTTGGTGAAAAAGCTCTTCCTAATGTCTAATCTAAATCTTCCCCTGGCATAACTTGAGCCCATTCCCTTGTGTCCTATCATTCATTACTAGAGAGATCAACTCCCACGTCACTACAACTCCCTGTCAGATACTCGTAGAGAGTGATCATGTCTCCTCTCAGCCTCCTCCAGACCAAATGTCCCCAGGTTCCTCAGCTGCTGCTCATCAGACTTGTCCTCCAGACCCTTCACCAGCTTCACTGCCCATCCCTGGACACACTCCAACGCCTCAATGTCCTTCTTGTAGTGAGGGGCCCAGAACTGGACACAGTATTTGAGGTGCGACCTCACAGGTGCTGAGTACAAGGGGACAATCACCTCCTTGGTCCTGATGGTCACATTATTCCTGATACAGGCCAGGATGCCCTTGGCCTTCTTGGCCACCTGGGGACACTGCTGGCTCACGTTCACCCCCAGGTCCTTTTCCACAGAACAGCTTTCCAGCCATTCCTCTGCAAGCCTGTAGCGTTGCATGTGGTGAGTATAAGATACTGCCCTCCAGGTTTACTCCACATCCCCCATGAAACATATTTTATAATAATTTGATATAATTATTGGTTTGTTACATGCTCAGTGAATACTGCAGCCTTTCTACCAATAAATACTTCACTAACACCCAAAAACCAACAAAAACTACAGCAATATAGTCAGAGCTAACAAGTGATACAATTTGGTATCTTACCTTTAAAACCTTCCTAAATTGCTCGGTTGGTGCTGTACTTAAATGGGTCCATATGTCTTGCAGAAGGCACTCTCTTGTGACCGGAAAAAGCCAGCATTCCTGGAACTTCAGCATTCTGTGTATCTGAAGAATGAAATAACAGACTGTTAGCAGTGTGTCTATCTCTTCTAAGCTGTAAGAAATAATGGCCACACTTACATCCCTAAAGGGGCTGGACAGAGCGGAGCATTCTGAGGAATGAACAGCCACCTTGTCCTGTAGGTCAAAGATGCACGGATATTTGCTCAGCTTCCATAGGGCCACCTGAAATGACCAGGAAGAAAGAAAAAGGCGTGTTGATTTTCTCTTGCAAAATCAGAGTTTGGGGGTACATGTGCAGACTGAATTGCTAGGCTGTATCCTGGCAAAATCCTGGATCTCTGAAACACATCCATGTTGTGTACATAAAGACGACACCAACAGAGGCACACTTTCTAAAGGTGGCTTCTAAGCACTTCTGCGAGTGGGAAAGCCTGACAGAAAAGCATCTGAACTGTCCGTGCAGGCAGACACTCGTGTCACGGTGCCCCAAGAACAAAACCGAGACAGGCAGTGATTTTAATAGCATCTTCCATAATTCAGCTAAACCAAAGCACATAGGAAAAATGTCCTGGATATCTAGATCATGGCATATTGTTGTTAAAAACTGTCGGGTTTATTATCTGGAATACCAAAAGTACATATTGGTATACCAAGTAATCTAATTCAAAGTGTTGCACGTCTAGAGTGATAAGGCAACCACTTCAGGTAATGTCCTATTTGGCTTTTGATTCTATACTGTTTCTCAAACCTCCTCCATAAAATCAGTCCATTAGCAAATGTGAGCTTATGAAAGAATTAGCAGTTGCCCTGCAAATTCCAGCCACATTTGCAGAAAACGGCATTCTTCTTCCTAAGGAAGCCCCTACTAGCCACATTTCCATTTCATGCTGGCACCAATTGCATTCGGCAGCTAATTTCAACTCCTTCATGACATCAAGAAACAAACCATTTCACAGGTGAATTTCTGTTAGCACATCTTTGGTTTTAGATGTAAATAGATTGAAATGCTCGATACGGTTTCTACGTCAAAGTTTAGAGAGACCTCACGATATTTCTATTAATTAAACATAACAAAATCTGAAGTAACAAGCATAGCAACCATCCCTCATTGTGCTAATTTGCACTGGTCAACAGTTCACAGCAAACAAGATGCTAGAGGACCAGTCCACCTCTCAGAATGAGGGGTCATCTCAGGAAAGGCACTATTGTAGCTGCTAAAATACTGGGATGGTAAATGGCTTGCATAATTTAAAATGGCTGGAGCATGAGGGAAAAGCATTGTCCTTGAGATATACTGGGCTAGAGACTTTCGTTTAGATAGACTCATATAAATAAAACGGTGGGGGGGAGGGGAGTGGAAAGCACTGGTGATAAGCTTTTATACTTACTACTGCTGCTGCATCAATTAACCAACAACATTTGATAAGTGTTTTCAATTCAGGCACATAGAATTCGTTTTCCTGTACTCTGAAACCAGTTCTGGAGTTCACCTGCATTGATACACACAATATGAAAAGGGGTGTCAGCAGATCTAGTGAGCTATTCACCTGTATGGCAGGACAGGACTAAGGAGTAACAGGGTTTTCTGCAGAAAGAGCTCTGAGACCCTGCACAGAAGTGGAAGGATGGAAGTACAACAAGTAGCACAGCACCCAAAAGCAAGAAGCCTCAGTCATTTATAAACTAGCAAGACATCAATTTTCATTTACAGTGAAGACCTCTTAACAGGACTCCATCACGAAAGATATGTTTCACTTTGAGTGCCTTTCATGTTGCAGGACAATCTGAAGTTCCCTGTTCACATTCATGCTTGTTGCCTGGCAAATATATGATTTGGGGGTGAGGACAATGAACTTGTAAAGTCCCAAATAATGTACCCACTTATGGAGGGGTAGGCTTGCTGCACTTTTGAGTTTATTTATCTGGGTAAATACGGATTCAAGAGTCTAAAGTTCAAGGGCCAAACCTGCATTGTCAATTGAAAGGATATTCTAATCTAAACAAAAATTAACAACTCATATCAAGAGCATGCTTGAGCTCTTGGCTTTCCTAAACTTTGGACATCTCAACAGGAGATGTCCTTGTTTGTATGCTGCTAAATATGCTCTAATTCTCTCAGAAAATTTCTCAAGTAACAGGCTTTTAAAGCACCACCCAGTGTAACTGTTTCCACTGTGTGCCATGCAGGTGGGTGGGTTGTCTTTGAAATGCTGTGAGGAGTTATTGGGATGACAGACCTCACCAGAAGAAAGGGAAATGGGACATGCTACATACATCCATGGCTTCATGCACATCAATGCATGCATACTTCTCCCACCACTGAAAGCATCCCTCTCCCTGCCAGGGACTACATCAAGCTTCAGCTCTCCATTTCTACAGAGGGTCAGCCAGGCACAACTCAAGAGCAGGATTCTTTCCAAGCTATGCTGGTGTACAGCCAAAGAGATTCCTGAAGCAATGTCAAATGACAAGGCCCCATGCTCCCTCGTAAGAAGGAAAACCAGAGGATTCAAAATACTCTTACTTGTACTGATACATCCTATTTAATCACAATTCAAACACTTTCTCACCTGGTAAAGAATCTGCAGTATTTGCAGAGTCGCTGTTTCATGTGGGTACAGGTTGGAGGGCTGTCTTCGGTGGTCTCTGAATTCCATGAGAAACCAAAACAGGTTTTCCCGGCAAACTCTCTGGTATAGAATGACCAGCTCCTTGAAAAAGGATGTTTCTAGATTTGACCACAGGCATTCTGTAAAGACATGAAGCATAAACTAAACAACAACAACAACAAAAAACAATCTCACCTTAATTTTGCACTACAAAAATTAGTAAAAATCAGAGATATTTGTTTTTCTTGTGTCTTGCTGCAGACTCCCTATGTTTCTACTTCTACTGGAAGCATTTATTTCAGGCTGAACTCTGGAACAAATTACGTCAACAATACTACCTCTTGCTCCGCAGCTGAAAATGACCAAGTATTTAAGTCGTTCAGCTCTATCATCATAAAAACTTACCGAGGGTTTGCAGGTCTTCTGGCTTAAGCTTCGTGATGGCTTGTGCAAGCAGCTTGAGAGAATGGTAAGAGCTGTGATTCTTTCCCTGCAGAAGGAAAGGCAAGATCAAGTAGATTCTGAAATTTTCAGGCGAGATGGGAGAGGAAGACAATGATGGCAGTAACTTCTCAATCTCCTTTTGCACCTTCAGAGGGAAAAAAAAAAAAAAAAGAGAAACAAGGGTTAAAAATGCAATAATGTTTTACCAAAATCATCTATTAATTAGATGAAATTCCCAAGTTTCATGCACAAATCCAGAGCTCCTCAGGATCTGTGTAGTGAGAATCCTTATACTGAATCCTTACCTCCTGGAAGACTTTTGGCCTCTTGCTGATCTTCTCATAAAAACGTTGCACTTCTGACATGTCCACACCCAAGAATTCTTTGGAAGTTTCGAAATGTTTGTCTCTATCAGGATAAACAAGGGAAAAAAAGAACCCCAAATGATGCGAGAAGCTGTTCTTTGTTACTGACTGAATAGTGAGGCATCCTAACATGAGAAAATACTTGGAAAGTTCAGCCCAGCCTCCAGTGTGTATAATTTCATCTGTTCAGAGGAGATGTTCTCATTGTGCTGTGACATGATTCATATTCACATCTGGGAAAGAATAAACCCATGTACCAGTATAGGTTGGGGAATGAACTCTTAGAGAGTAGTGTAGGGGAAAGGGACCTGGGAGTCGTGCTGGGCAGCAGGATGAGCATGAGCCAGCAATGTGCCCTCGCAGCCAAGAAGGCCAACGGCATCCCTGGGGTATATTAGAAGGAGTGTGAGCAGTAGGTCAAGAGAGGTTCTCCTCTGCCCTCGTGAGACCACATTTGGAATATTGTAGCCAGTTCTGGGTCCCTCAGTTCAAGAAGGACAGGGAGCTGCTGAAGAGGGTTCAACGCAGGGCCAGGTGATGAAGGGAGTGGAGCATCTACCTTATGATGAAAGGCTGAGGGAGCTGGGGCTCTTCAGCTTGGAGGAGATTGAGGGGTGATCTCATTAATGTTTAAAATACGTAAAGGGTGGGTGTCAGGAGGATGGAGCCAGGCTCTTCTCAATGATGTCCACTGACAGGACAAAGGGTACAAGCTGGAACATAAGAGGTTCCAAAGAAGCATAAGGAAAAATTTCTTCACTGTGGGAGTAATGGAGCACTGGAACAGGCTGCCCAGATGGGTTGTGGAGTCTCCTCTGGAGACATTTAAAACCCACCTGGACAAGTTCCTGTGTGACCTACTCTAGGTGGTCCTGCTCTGACAGGGAGGTTGGGCTACATGATCTTTCAAGGTCCCTTCCAACCCTTAAGATTTTGTGATTCTGTGATTTTGTCCTTCCTGTCTTGTGTAACTGTGTACTGTTCATGGCAGGCTTTCTGTATTTCACTCTAGAATTACTTGCACTTCAGTCTCAGGAGGAGATATTACGGATCCTTTGGCAGCTGTAATATTTCGTAAAGGGATTACCATCATCTGTCAAATGTCACTATGGGATAATCTGCTAGAATGTGAGCTTCTATAGCAAATTTCAATAGGACTGGGAAGATAAAAAGCTTAATTTTAGCTTGGGCTTTGAAAAAACACAGACTTGCTTCTTGAAAATTCAGATATGACTAAGCTTCTCTCTATATGTGACCTAAAATAAGACTTTTCAGTCAGTTTACACGCAGTCAATATATTCTGTTATGTCTAAGTCAGTACACACTACCTTTTGTCCAGGAAGCTTCCGTTGATGCAAGCCTCAGATGAGAAGATCAATCTGATATTCCTGCCAGTGACAAACAAACCAAAATAAATTCTTTCAACATGAATAGCAACTTCAGGTTTTTAATTCTGAAAGAATAAAAACCACGTGTACAAGTATGTCTGATGACCACATAAAACTTTTTTTGGCATCACTATATTGGGAGCATTGCAGAAGACTTTGTATTGGAGGAGTTAGTGGTCATCAACAAGCCACCTCTGCCCTTCTTGGGCTTGTCAGAGTCTGCCTAAGCACCCTGTGCCAGCCTGTGTTGCATGCTGTTGGCTGTCATGATGGAGATATCTTCTCCTGACAGGCTGGGACATTATCTAGTTTTGTTTGTTATGCAAAACAAAAGGCACTGCAGAGCAGGAAGGAGGAGGAATCGCTTCACAGTTGAGGTCTTTGTAGCATGACGATGGAAAATGTATTAGGGAAAATCTATTTGCTGCTCCATGAAAGCTGGGTTCCCAGTGTCTGAAGGGACATTAGACTTACTACCTGTGTTCCTGGTTCTTTTCTTATTAAAGCAGCTATTTTATCAAGTGATTTGCTGTCAGCCCTTTCCTATTGAGATCTGGAACGAACTCTTTCTCTCTCACCTTCTCAACAACTACTTTCCAAACCACAAGCGGTCAGGGAAACACTTAGATTCAAAACATTCAAGAATTTTAAATGCTCAAAATCAGCAGCCAGAGTCAGACTTACCCAAAGAAAATAACCTCCTGGAGATGTTTTGTGTGGCCAGGTTTTAGTAGCAACAGGGGGCTACAGGGATGGCTTCTTTAAACAAAGATCTGCCAGAAGCTTCCCCTGTAACTGATGGGGCTAATTCCAGTCAATTCTAAGATGGATCCCTCAGCTGACCTGGGCATGGCCAATTAGTGACTGAGGTAACACCTCTGTGAATAATGTTAATTGAGAAGGGGAAGAAGTTGCTGGGCAGTTGCTGAACCACTGCAGCAACAGGGAGTGAGAATGTGAAAACAACATCTCTCCAGACACCAAGGTCAAGTGGAGAAGGAGGGAGATGAAGTGCCCAGGTACTGGAAGAAAGATTCCCCTGTGACCTGTTGTGCAGCCCGTGGTGAGGCAGGCCCTGCCCCTGCAGCTCATGGAGGCCACTGGGGAGCACAGATCCACTCACAGCCCATAGAGGACCCCACACCAGAGCAGGTGGATGCCTGAAGGAGGCTGTGACTCTGTGGGCTTAGTCTGTGGAGAGAGAGGAGCCCACGCAGGTTTGCTGTCAGGACTTGTGATCCCGTGAGGGACTCAGGCTGGAGCAGTAGGTACCTGAAGGACCGTTCTCCTGGTGGGTGACCCATGTTGGGGCAGTGTGTGAGGAGCTGCCCCCAGGGAAGGCCCCATGCTGGAGCAGGTCGTAATGAACTGTGGCCCTTGGGAAGGACCCACGCTGGAGAAGTTCATGAGGGACTGTCTCCCGTGGGAGGAACCCCACAGTGTAGCAGTGGAAAGTGTGAGGAGGCCTCTGCCCGAGAAGAAGCAGTGGCAAAGTCCATCTGTAATGAACTGAGCACAACCCCCATCCCCTGCGCTGCTAGGGGGGAATGAAAGGGGCTCCTGGGAAGAGGGAGAGTTGGGGGGGTAGTGTTCTAAGATTCATTTTTACTTCTCATTTTCCCTGCTTTGTTCTGATTGTTCATTAATAGATAAAACCATTTCTCCCCAAGTTGAATCTGTTTTGCCTGTGATGCTAATTACTGAGCAATCTCCTTGTCCTCATCTCGACTCACAAACTTCTCATTACATTTCTCTCTCCTCTGTCCAGTTTAGGAGGCAGAGTGATAGAACAACTTGGTGGGCTCCTGGGACCCAGCTAGGGCTAAACCACCACACTTCCCATGTAAGAACTGAAAAAGAGACTATGTAGTCAGAAATCTCAGTCATAAGTACAAGGTTTCCCACTGTAGTATATCCTCACTGCTTTTGAAATGGGTAGCTAAAGAAGGGGTCACTAATTTTTAAATGATGACACATATATAACTTCATCATCAGTTTGGGTACTCTGCATTAGGATTTTTGCACAAGACCTTGGTCTGTAGACAGAATCTTTCACTGATTTAACTTGTTGGCTCCTCATCAAGGTAACAACCAATGTGTGCAAGAAGAGGACAGGCTTACAAAGCCAGGCATTACGTCTGCTCTGTTCCTGCAAAGGGGTTATTGAAGGGCTGTTGCTTATCCACAACTCTTTTTCCTGAGTAAAACCTAAGAAGTGCTGATACAAAATTCTGTCTCAGCTAAATTCTTGAACATCAGTTCAACATCAGGGAAAAAACTGCAGCACTCACGTTTTTATACTGTCCCAGTGTTCCAGCAAACTGGAATTAGAAATCCATGCGTCTACATCTTCATCCTTCAGAGTGGCAATTCCATTCAAATAGGAATTCTGTGTGAAATGTATGAAAATAGTGATGAGACTACAGGTCTAGCAGATTCTCTCTTTTCAAGACAATAATTGTAAGAAGATTTCAGCCTAAATATGAACAAAGTAATGGTCATCCTGCATGATGCAGATGCATTAACCATAGAAGAGATATATAGTAGTACTACAAGCTAGCTTCTGTGTAAGCATGGAAAGAACTGCAAGAGACGTACATAAAGTTGGTGTGCTAAAAGCAGGATGGAAAAATCCAAACCGTGATGTAAACAATGGTAAAATTAGAAGCCATGATCCAATATGCACATACCTTGTTCTTTTCGCAAAGGACAAATCTTTGGTTTCCTCCAGCAGTAATTTCAATCACCTCTTGACACGTGTTGTTTTCTGCGAAAGGATAAAAATATTTTCAAAGGAGCACTGGAAGAGACAGTCATTATCTTCAGAGTGTTCAGTGCACAGATGTGGAACAGTTAAAAGAATCCCACAAATTGTAGCTGGCTGTCCAAAAGTTGATTCTATGTGGCCATTACCCATGATGATAAATCAAGCAGCAAATGGAATTATCCATTGCTAGACTCTACTGGAATGACCAAGAAAGCATGAGACATAATGTTAGCCTCTCAGTGTAAACACAAAATCAAGAAAATAAGCATCTCCCTGGGAGAAACAAATGCAGATTGTATGCATTTGCAATAGACATTACCCTGACAGCACTTTCCAGTATTCACTGGTGAATTGATGGGAACTGGTATCAACTGATTAGGCTTTCTCTCATCTCCCACTTGTTCTTCATCAGAACCAAACAGATAGACTTTGTCCAAGGAGGGGACATAGACCAAGGTGTGCTGTCTGTTCAGAAAAAGAAAAACGGTCATAATAACCTAACACCACTGGGATGGTTACAATAAAATATACAGATAGGTTTTCAGAGTGGATAGCTGAGGCTTGTCATGAAAAAAAGTCCTGACTGTCCAGCTACAGAATCCATTTAACCAAAGTCTTAAGACCCTTCTTTGCATCAACACTTTTAGGAATAAAGAAACATTTGGAAACAAATTTCCTGTACTATCCTGTACTAACTGCTAATGTTTGTGATCTACCCTGTATGGTTCCACACACAAAAATCGTGTTATGCCTTGCTAGCTTCATGCCTTTCCATTTTTTCAAGCGCAATTTCTATGCTGCTGAGCCTGATGCATAGGCCTAGAAAGCTGATAGGAAGCTTTTTCTGGCCCGCTTCCAGAAAGGCGGAATTAAATTGGATAATTACCACTCTGGCTCTTTATAAGGACCCACCAGTTTGTCAAAGTGGATAGGAGCTCTCTTGACACAGCTTTTTGACAGTCCTTTGGCCTTTGGAACCCAGTACACCCTTCATTTGTTAAAAGAGCAAAACCCAAAGGATTCTGGTACTTTTTTTGCAGCCCTCTCCCTCTGCTCAGCATGGGCTGTGGGTTCTGCTTTCCCAAGGGCATGAGGGCAGCCTGCACATGAGGACTGGATTATATTCTGTCAGTGCTGACCTAGTGGGATATGGGGATTTGAACATCTTGGTGACTGCCCTCCCTACTGTTGTTCAGTGATTCCCTTAAGAAGATAGGTTATTGGTACTTTCCCACCTGCCACAGGCAACCTGTGAAACTCTTGCTCCCCACAGCTCAGCCACCACACGAGGTGTGAGTTCATTCCGAGTGGAATTGTGGCCAAGCTGGCCAGCTCCTCCTGCTCCAAAGGTGCACACCAACCCCTCCTTGAAGATGAGGAAGCAAACAACAGGATCGCTGCATTATTGACAGCATTCAAATGGTCACCACTGAGAGTGAGAGTCAATGAGACGCGACATGTTATATGGGACTTGACTCAAAACATCTCTGATTACAATACAAGTAAAGCTCACTTTGCATCAAGCCTAACTTTACATTGTCTAATGTCCAAATAATTTAACTCCCAAGAAAAGCAATTTAACTTTCAAGAATAACTCTCTGTTGTTTAAGAGTTTCACTCGCATGAGTAAACCCTAGTGAGTTAGCTATTGTTCACGATTTCTGAAGTCCCCAATGTGCTACCAAGAAGATGGTCTTTTAAAAAATACAGAGAGTTGAACTGCACCTCTTTGCCTCAGGATTCCCATTCACAGTTTCCCTGCAAAAGTCTGAGAAATCTGAGAAACATGAGAAAAGGCCAGTATTCTCAGTAGCTTAGTTACTGTCCCTTGGAGATTATCTTCAGACTCAGATGGAAGTAGGCATTGCCATCCTAATTTCTCCGTGCTGACCTTCAGCAGCGTAACCTTTCTCCCAGGGTGAGGTCTCACATGCTGACTTCTCATTTTATACTCACTTTGGAGAGAACTGCAGTATGATCTGTCCCACATGAGATAAATACAGTCTTCCAGTGTTCTAAGGCTCCAATGTATGATGGGCACCTCCTGTCTGGAAAGAAGACAGCACAGCTAAAGTGAAAGTGTATTGAGAGGTGTCCCACACAAAGAAAGATTTAGAAAATCTAAGGGTTAGAACTTTTCAGTCCTATCTTACAGCAATCTCTCTATTTACAACTTATTTTTGAGTTGTTTTCTACCCTCCACTATAATGTGCTCTTTCTCATAATGTTCTATATTTTTCACAGTATTTTCTTTTCATTTACATTCGATCTGAAACAAAATGCAGCACTTTAACATCTGCTTGCCAAAAGGTACTTGGCTTTAAAATATCTGACTCTCAAGGGTGGGAACTCATTCAGATCCCGCTGACTTCAGGTTCTGCCTGGCTAGGGTAACTTTGCTTTAGCCTTCTAGAGCTGAAGACGGGTGATTTTAATTCTTCTCTCAGCTTGTGTTTGCAGAGAATTTAAGAAAGCAACGAGGTATAAAATTAATTTCTTTCATGCAAGACTGCCTGGAGAGAGAATGGGAGTGGAAAGAGAACCCTGAGAAATACAGTTTTAAGAGCTCACACTCCAGTTGGCCACATAAAATCACAGAATCATTTAGGTTGCAAAAGGCCTTTAACATCCTCGAGCCCAACCATTAACGACTGGAAGTTCTCCATAGAAACACAGCTCCCAAATCCTTTGTCCCTGCATACCTTTCCTGGTCAGGAAACAATAGCTCGGCAACAATTTATTCAGACATACTTTCTTCAAAAGTCTTTACTGTCCACTGCTGCTCCAAAGGGGCTTGACAGTGAGGAGCCACTCCCGTGTCTGCAGTAAGCTCACTGACCAGGAAAACACCTTCCTGCTGCTTTACTTTCACACTGCTGTCCTTCCGTACCTTCCGTGTCTCCAAGTCCCAGCTGTCCAAAATCATTCTTTCCCCAGGAGTACACAAATCCAGAGAGGGACACGACAACACTGTGAGCTCCTCCAGCAGCAATTTGAGTGAGCGGGATGCCCTTTAGTCTTCCCACCAGCTGTGGTTGGCGTATGAGTGCGGTTTGGCTCCCCACTCCAAGCTGTCCATGGCTGTTCTGGCCCCAGGTGAAGAGCTCACCTCCTTCACACAGAGAACAAAAGGAAAGAGCTCAGCTTCACTGCTTCCCTTGAGTCTTTGCACTTTGGGAGTGAAAACCAAAACTGTTTTCAGAGCCCTAGCCCCACGGTGAGACTATCATCTGCAGCCAAGTCTCCCTCTATGCTTCTGATCCCTTTGGGGCAGTCCCACACTGCCTATATGACTCAGCAAGAATAAAGGCAGGATGCTTCCACCTATAAAGTCATTGCATGAAGTATCCAAACAGAGAAGTGCTCTCTGGTGACTGCAGGGTGGGCCAGTCACATCTGCTCTCCGCAACACACCTTTGCAGAGGGGTAGTGCAAAAGAACTGGAGAGAGACGGAGCTGAAGGTTCCTGGGTGCTGGGAGGAAAGGGCAGCGCTGATAGTCAGCAGACTTTGTGTCACCCACCCATGGCTCATTACTCTTGAATGATGTCACCAACTACTGGAAGCAGTTCAAACACTTCCTTCTGAGAGCAAGCCTGCCGTAATGTGACTGCCACTTGGAGGAAACGTATGTTTGGAGGAAAAGAGGCTACCTCTGGAGAGTGCCATGGCATGCTGGTCCCCACACGCTATTTGGACGATATCTTGGTTTCCTAGTTCTTCCACCAGCCTACAAAAATACGGAAAAAAGCTGCAAATCAAATCAAAATAGACAGATGCTGTGCCATGAGACAAAGTAAAGGAAGAAGATCCTAACGCATTTAGTCGGAATTACATCGAAAAATACAGGTTGCCTGTAAGTCAATTCACCCTGCTCTTCTGCTAGCCTACTGCAACTAGGCTAGCTGATTTGATTGTGGTTGGCACCAGAGGAAGCTGGAAGAGAATCAGGCTCAGCCCTAGGCAACCTAACAGAAAACCGCACAGTAACCGGCTGTGCCATTTTTAGATAATGGTTACTCCTGTCACAGACCATGATTTGGAATCCTGATGAGTGTTTTGATCACTTGAAGGTTAGCAAAAGTGATTTTCACACCCTTGCAGATTAACCAGAGGATGGTACGGTTCAGGTGTGCTTAGGTCTTTCACTCACAGTTATCCCAAGCCACATGAGGTTTGCAAGTCACCTGCATTACTCTAGTATTTGCTACCAACCCTCACCAAGTGTGAGGAAAACTTGTCTCGTGCATCCTGAGCAGCTCGGATCTTGGTATTACCCTCAAAATCAGTGCACTTCTTGCTGGATTAAAAAAGAAGATAAAGTTTTGGGTACTAGGAACACGGGTGTTCCAGTTCCCTCTCTACAACAGGAACATGTCTCAGTGTGTTGGATGTTACCTTTAGGAAAAGTAGGCCATAGTTTCTGACCGTTCCCATCCATACCTCCACTCCTTGAAAGCTTCTTACCTTATCTTAGAGCAGTCAGCTGAAGCCGTAGCCCAGTGTTCAAAAAGCTTTCCTCCAGAGGAAAGAACGAGCGTATGTTTGGCATCGTGGTTTGAACACCATAGTTTCTCATTCCCCTGCAACTGTGTGTGCTCTGCAGAACACATAGAGACAGGCACAACAGTCACACTAAGGCAGTGGGCATCTTAACCACTTCAGCTCTCTCCCCAGGATCTCTGTGTGCGATCTCTTCCACCAAGAGCTTCTGCTCCTCAGGCAAAAGTGAGGCAAGTGCGTATGACTTATTTTCTCAGGACCTTTGGGGTTTCATAGTCCTACCCACTGCTTGGTTTAATGCCAGACAACTCTCCTGTTTATCACTAAAAGGCATTCAGTTCCCAAGACCATCAACAAGATATCAGCAGAAGCACACTGCTACTTTTGCACAGCTGTGGAGAGTGTCCTGGGAAGATAAAGCACTTCCTGGGGTCTCTGCCTGCCCCAGGTTTGTCACAGCCTTGGGGACGGAATGCCTTCAAGTCAGATGTTCTACATGACACTGTAGAAACGATGATGTGACATTCACACATTGCCTATTCACAGCAGAAGGAAGTCCCTTCCAGTCTGCAGCCCGGGGTCTGCAGGCGCTTTCCCGACCCTGAGAAGTGTTGGAGAGCCAGGATGCTTCAGCGCTAACAGTGGTCCTCAGCCTTTCTTGAGTTCCTCAACACCTCTGGAGGCGAACTGCTGTTGGCAGACTCACAGTCCACCCGTCTCGCACCTCCCCAGCTCAGCCATAAAACGCAACCAGAGAGGAAAATTCAAGCCTATTCCCCGGCACGGTATCATTCCTTCCAGCCTCCCCGGGGACCGGGACATTGCTGAGCCCCCCGCGCCCACGCACGTATCATTCCCGGAGGGTCTCACAGCCCACAAGCACAGCTCCGCCGGCGGGTCAGCCCCCTCGGCCAGGAGGCCACCAGCCCCGGCATGCCTCTAGCTGCCCCCGCCACCCCTCCGACCTCTCCAGCCGGCCGGTACCTGCCGCGCCCCGCCGCTGCCGCTGCCGCTGCCGCCGCCGCTGCTGCCGCTGTCCCGCCATCTCCCGGCCGCCGCCTGCCCGGCAGCTCGGCAGCGNCAGCCCACAAGCACAGCTCCGCCGGCGGGTCAGCCCCCTCGGCCAGGAGGCCACCAGCCCCGGCATGCCTCTAGCTGCCCCCGCCACCCCTCCGACCTCTCCAGCCGGCCGGTACCTGCCGCGCCCCGCCGCTGCCGCTGCCGCTGCCGCCGCCGCTGCTGCCGCTGTCCCGCCATCTCCCGGCCGCCGCCTGCCCGGCAGCTCGGCAGCGGCGACGGCAGCGCCCGGATCGCCCCGCCCCGGCGGGGAAACCACAACCGAAACTCGGCGGGAGGAGGGGCGGGAGAGGCCGCTTCCCGGGATCCCGGTTTCCGCAAGAGCCGCGCTGGCACACTGCCTGGAAAGTTCCCCCTCTCTGCCGAGAAGGGCCACCCGGCCCACCGAGCTCACTGGGCTGGCTGCGTGCTGGACCACCCTGATGAGGGGATGGATACTCGCGTGAATGATGAAGTGGATCAAAACACGTAAGAGCATCTTCGTTGTATTCCTAACGGCTTCCACTGACAAATGTACGCGCCTAAGAACATTTTAGGCTGCTGAATAGAAAGCACAGACTTCGGTGGGGCACTCCGCGGGAGTCTCGAGAAGCACGTGACCTACAGATTTATACCAGCACTCACTGAAACACAGCGGAAAATTGGTTACCGAGATACCAGAAGCATTTGGAGTAATAGATTTGAACGGAGCAGGATGCGGTGCACCAAAAAAAAAAAAAAAAAAAAGATAATAAAAAAAGGCACACAGGGGCCCCAGGGGTGAAGGAAAAAGGATGCGAAGGAGCCAGGGAAGCAAAGCAAAGGTGAGCCTGCGGTATACAGTAACTGACTTCTCCTCAGGCAGGAGCAACCCAGCCTGTCCTTCCCGGCCGCTTCGCTACACACGCTCTGAGGACTCTGTCTCCTTGCAGAGTACGTAGGGAGGTCTTGAGATCAACAAGCGGGGAGCTGGAGCTGTGAGGCTGAAGCACGAGCTAAGAGAAGACGCTAGAGGTCCTTCTGCACCAAGGTATGAACTAGAGCCGCCTCCCTGGGAGGAAAAACTGCTCGAGCAGAGGCAAGAGCACAGAAATGAAAACATTCGAGAGGAGGAAAGGAAACATGTTGATGTCCTCCTTCTTTTCGAAACTACATTTTGCCTTCTGCTAAGTGGAGTGCTGACAGTGCCTTCAGGTCAGAAAGGCTTGCTCTGGTAAGCTGCTGCAGGTTCCTTAAACACCCTGTGGCTCTCTGCCCAAGAGATGTCAGGGCTTGTGACAGTCTGACCAGAAGGAACCTGGGGGTCTGAGGGAGATGCATGGCAGCTGGCAGGAGACAGAGGAAAGAGGTGAACTCTGCAAAATGGCTTTCATACTAGAAATGTGTTTGACAGGTGTCTCCATCTGTACTTTGGCCATTTCCCCCCTTTTTATCACTTCTGTAGTGGCTTACTCATACAAACAAAAAACAAACCAAAATATGTGTCAAACACCTCAAGTTTAGTGTAGTGCTTGCTTATCAGGTGAGGGCAGCCCTTTTCCCAGGAGAACATCACGGAGCACTTGCAAGGTGGAGGGAATTGGAGAAATCCAAGCAAATGTATGCAGCTGCTGTGATTTCCTGGGAGGAATGTCCCATGATGGGTCCCAGGGAGCTGAGCATCCATGCAGTGGAAGCCTATTCCCACAGTGAATAGACACAAGCAGGTCAATCCCTCCAGAGCTGATCTGGGAGCGTAGGGAAGTCGCAGGCCCTCTCAGATAGCTTGTCAGACTCAGCCCTCAGCTGCTCGACATGGGAAAGGATACGGTGACCTGGGGGCCACCAAGCAGGGCTCAGTTGCTGGCAGCCCACACCAGACAATGCTGCCTGCCCCATTTTCACCCAAGGGACACTGACTGCACCCATCCTTCTCCACTCCAGAGTGCCAAAGCAGTACCCTCTGCAGAGGTACAGCAGTACCAAGGCTCAGCACCTACTGCCTGGGTCGGGACTGTGCCGCGTGTCATGAAGGATCAGGGGGAAGAAACCCAAGGGGAAGAAACAACTGCAAGGGCAAGAAAAGAGCCAGTCCCCAGTGCTGCTCCTCCGCCCAAGGGGTTTAGCAGCACCAGGTTGCTCCGGGACTCTGCAGTGCCAGGGCACAGTCCCGACAGTCAGGCAGCATCGCCCAGCACTGCCCAAGAAATATTCCCAGTTTCTGCTGGTGGCAACAGCCCCCCCGTCGTCTGCCCCTCGGGGAGCCCTAAGGGGCCATCTCCAAGGGGCAGGTGCCGCAAGCCAGGATTGAAAGCTGGCAGGTAGACAACAACTTTGTCCCAAGGACATACAAAATACACTCGACAGCTCTCCTTTATGCTCTCGCCCCTACTGCCGTAGGGAAGCCCTCGTTTCTGGGTCTCACCGGGACCTCTGCAGCCGGGGCGGCTGGCAAGGAACGAGGGGGCCGCCGCGATGCTGAAGCCGAGGGGCGGCCGGGACAGCGCACGAAGGGAGGGCTGGAGGCCGGGACAGCGCACGAAGGGAGGGCTGGAGGCCGGCGCCGCGGAGGGGCCGGCGGCCGCGGGAGGGCAGCTGCGCCCCGCTGGCGCGGTGGGGGCCGTGGCGGGGG
>WBNH01011762.1:33821-47967 GCA_013401255.1 Urocolius indicus | reverse complement strand
CTGCGGGGCTGCGGGGCTGCGGGCGGGCGGCGGCGAGGGCGCAGCGCCCGACGCGGGCGGGCGAGCGGGTGTCCGGCCGCGCTGTGCGGCTTGGCGGTGCAACAGCGGGTCACGAGTGTTACCGGTGCTGTTCCATCCCATCGAGGTGCTTATCGGTAAAGTCTACATGGTTTCAAAATCGCCTTAAATGGACTGGAGAGTCCCGGCGGGATGATGCTGCCTAAAGTCCGAGTAAGGCTTTAGACCAGAACCGCAGAGGAGCTTCGCCGCTCTCTGTTAGCTCCCTGCTGTGCTGGAACTACGCTGTCCTGCTTTTCATACTTGGCTGGCAGCTTGCCATTTAGGATGCTGTGACACGGGGCAAAAAGGTTGAGCTGTCCTGGGGAGGGTTCATCAGAGGAAGATACAAACGATGAGGAAAGAAATGATTAGACGAATGTGAAAGCCACGGAAACCCAGAGCCAACATTCACCGGCTTGCTTTGGTTTGAAATTCAAAGCAGCGGTGACTTTTTCCGTGCTGCACATCGCAGTTTGTGTTTGCACTGTTCCAACCAGGAGCTTGATTCTTCCTAAGCTTTTGCTTAGGAATGGTGCTCAAGGAAGAAACTGTTCTGCAGAGCAGCCGCTATTAGAAATCCTGGCCTCGAAGTTTTGGTAGGAGGGAGGGAGGGAGGAGTGGAGGAAGGGAGGGAGGGAGGGGTGGAGGCACACACACCATGTACTGAACATCTCAAGGACAACATTGCAGCAGCAGTGCCGTTTTGGTGGAGGAGTGTTTTCGTAAACACAGTATGTGGAGGGTCACAACCTCCACCGCCTCCTCTCTCTCTTCCCATAACTGAGGCCAAGTATGTCTTGCAAAAAGTTGTTTCTGAAACTCCCAAGGAAAGCATGAAAGGCAGGGTAAGGACTGGGTTACGTGCTTTGATGTTGCCCATTAAGTGCCCTATGCGGCTTTTCACAAGCCTTGTGCGAAACATCAGGCTTATATATTAGGCAGAAGCAATGAGGGGCAGTGTTAACTCTTGGAGGGAAGGAGGTTCAGCCCTCAGGCTAATGTGGGATGCCTCTGTCTAGCATTTGGAAGGAGCCTTTCCTGCCCAGTGGATCTGGGAGACAGTCACAGCAGTCCTAAAAATGTGTGCTGCTTCTTGACCCTGCCAGCCCAGGCCAAGTGAGCATATGTGTTTGAAAGGTATCTGAGGTCACGCTTCAGGTGTGCACTTGAGAAGAGGGCCACCTTCTCACTTGTCTTGCCCAAAGTCACCTGGGAGTTTGTGGCAAAACAGGTATTGATACTCATATAGCATGAGTATCTGCCCCAGCCCTTGACTGCATTTCATTGTGTCCACCTCGGCTGGATGCTGGCTTGGCATTATGGGGCTTTGGCCCAGACTAGGGAAACAGCATTTGATGTGATCAATATAAACAAGAGCCACTGGGCAGGGCTGTGGGAGGCCACCAGCCCACCAGCCTCAAACAGCTCCCACAAGACTTTCTCTGTCCACTGGTCATGACAGCAGCAGCTCCTCTGAAGAATGCCACAGGACAGGACAGCCACTCTGTGCAGAAACTGCATCCCTTTCTTGGAGAAGGCCTCTTTGGGTGTGCAGATGTGCAGCAAGACACCTTTGCAGACAGATACCCATTGTTTAAGAACTTTGCTGGAGCATGTGGTGCCAAGCCACTGCCAAAATGTCTCCATCTCTGTCCCTCTGGGGACTCACTCTTCTTTTGGCTCCTGCTGCTGGGAAAGCTCTGACCCAGTATCTCAGGGAAAGGAGCAGGAGGGACAAAGGGCTGCTTAGCCATGGTGTCACAACTGACTCTTCTGAGATTTCCCGTGGCTGTGTGTGCACCTTCCTTGTGCTACGGACCGTTCTGGTGATATGCATCGCTCTGGCTTGCAGCTGAGGCAAGGACTCAGCCCACACATGTGGAAAACATCTGGAAGTATGTCTGTAGTCCTGAGGGCCTCCTGGCAGTCAGGACTGTTGGGTGGGAAGGGGAGTGGAATTGTAATCTCTACATGGATTTCTAAAGAATGATGAGAGAGGACATCTACCCCATCAAGCCCACAGGGCAGAGCCTGTTTCAGTATCTTCCCAGGTAGGAGATAGCTCTTTTCTGGGTTTCTAAAAGAGCATAGATACTGTGGGAGTCAAAGAGTGGAAGTTCTGGCTTTTGCCATCTCCCACTGCAAACAGATGTGATCCCCTTCAGGCACTATCTAGGGTGGGATGCTGCACAGGGAGACCACAAACAGGCCGGATCCTGCCTGCATCGGCCATTTGCGTGACAGCTTTTGGACAGAAAGAAGTCCTTAGGGGCCAGGGGACTGGGGCTTCCTGCTCATGGCAGATGGGCTCTGAGGTGTGTCTGCACGACACTCAGGATCACATCCACTGGGTCCAAGAGTGTGCAGCCTTTCAAGTCGGAGAAGAAATCCACAAAACAAAATGCTAGCTGTGGGTCCTTCCTCTTTTCTCTTTTTTTTTAAAGTGGAGCTGGAGAGGGAGGGCTTATTTTGCACATCCTCTTTGAAAGCTGGTCCTTGCGGGGAGGAAATGCAGAGCTGTGGCTGCCGCTGGCCTCTGCCGTCACTGTCAGGAAGGGCGGCAGCCAGAGATGGGGCATCCAGCAGAAGAGGGGAACATGTTGGGGAATGACTTAGTGGTGGATGCTCCTTCTCACCCACCCAAGCACTATGGTATGCTGAGCGTGCCAGGGCAGGAGACAGGACATGGACAGATGCAAATGGGCCAAACATTGCTGGTTTATCCTCTTCTTCATCCCTGCCACTGTTTGCTCAAACCTCACCTTCCAGGCCAGGTAAGGTTAAGGCTTACCACAGCCACCTCCTCCTCTTCTGCCTTAAAATACATGCTGGCAGGGATCAGCCACAGGCAATTAACAGCCTTGGGCTCTAATTCCTTGGTTAACCAGGGTTGTACTTCCTACCTCCTCTCTCACCTTGTCTCCCTCTGTGTCCCATCCGCACCCAGTGTTTTCCCAAAGGGTCTGAAGGAGGTGTACCTGCTGGCAGGGGCAGTCCTACCGATGTGTCATAGGCAACATCACGCAAAGCTGCCCAGAAACAAAGCGCTCGGCTACGTAAGGCTTCACGTGCAAAATGCTCCCCGGAGACACATCTTTTTCCACTGTAGATATTTTTCCAAGGGAATTAAAGTTAATCAAAATGGTATTTGACAAAGCTGATGAAATGCACGTGCAGCTGAGCTTTCCATATACTCATCGTGGTGCCTGTCACAGGGTTTTCTGTGCAATGCTCTGCAGTTTTTGCTTGCTAAGAGATACTGCCCAATGTCTGGGAAAAACTTGGATGTTTCTCTCTTGTTAAATAGCAAAAGGAAGGAGCCAGTTCGTGGCCCTGCATAATTTGCCTTGACCTTGTCCTCTGGATCTTCTTTCTTCTGCTTGTTTCCCAGACCTCTTGGATCTCATGCATATGTTCTTGGAACAAAAATAGGGGAAGCCATGCAGAAGTAGGTATTTCCGTTGCAGCCAAAACTTCCTGCTGAAGGGCGAAGGAAGATACAGTTGAAAAGAGCTTGAGAGGGTGGAAATAACCTAAATAACCCTTGCTATACCTGCATTAGGCAGGTATCCAGTCAGCCCTTCCTGGAGTGGGTTGCATGTGACCCGGACCGTTGGGAATGGCTGGAGAAAGGCACCCTGCTTGTTTCCCAGCTCCTTGAGGCAGCCTGGCTGCTCTCAGTGCTGTATCAGCAAGGCACAGCAAAGCTGCCCACGTTTGCTCTGGGGGAACAGGCAGCAGCCATATCTAAGGCTGTGGAGGAGATGGATACTGTCAAGTTTTACAGCTGCTTTCCAGCACTGCCTCTAAATGGATGGGCCCTTTGCCCTCTGCCTGTGAGTATGTGTAGCTAGACTCAGGTCTGCTGCCAGCTCCCGCAGGCATGGCAGGCCTGGACACAAAGCAGAAGGCTGCTGGCTGCCAGTACAGGTGGTCAAGGATGCCACCTCCTGTGGTCCCCTAGGCAGAAGCGGTGGCTGCTATGGCAGCTGGGGAGCAGCCCATTGCCACTGCCATCACCCAACTGTGCACAGATGTTCAGAAGAACCTCTTACAGAGCTGGAGACTTCATTCATTTAGGCTGAAATTTGTTTCGCAATGCATACACTGAGCTGTTCACAGCCAACTAGGACCTGGGGCAGGAGGACCGTGGTACCCAGTGCAATGCAAAGCCAGCTGGCATAAAGAATTAGGGTTGCGTGGCTCGGCTCAAGCCAGGCAGAAAAACAACCTCAAAGCACCAACCCCCATGAAAAAGCTCTCAGGATTTTTGGCATGATGATCTCTCTGAGCTGAAAAATACCAGGCACAGACTTGTTGCCTAACCAGCACAAGACGGGACAAATACCCTTGAATCTCTCTTATCGTTAGCTGCCAGCAAATACCTGCTTTGAGGGATGCATCATGACTGCTGGAAATACCACCAAAGTTGCCTCATTACAGCCCAAAGGCTTTATGGTTTGAAGTCCCTGGTACTTGTTCCAGCAGGGCTGGAGTTTCCAGGCTGTTCCACCATTGTCAGTTCAGCCTTTGTCTCTATTTTCTGCTCACTTCTGTCTTGGTGGAAGCCAAGAGCCCACTCTTGCCTAAATGCAGCGTACCACAAAGCAGCTCTTGATGGGCATCAGAGGAAGCATTTCACCCTCCAGGGAGCTGGTGCTGCTTTGTACCTACCTACAATGACCCCCGGAGGTAGAAACTCTGGGTCTTTCTGGGTGATGGGTAGATTTGCTGGCTCGCCAAGCAGCCTCCTTTATTCCTATTGATCCAGACGTGGCTTGAGTCCCTGGGGCTCCATGAAAGTCTGTTCGCAGTGTTAGGAACATACAGTGCTTTTCCCTGTGGTGAGCAGGGCTCAGCATCTTGCAGGATGTATCCCACAGGATGCAGAGTTTACAAACAGCAGGAATGGGAGTTTCTTTTAAAGCTGACTGTAACCAGCACTAAACTTGCCCAAATTTCTCTTTCACCATCAAAAAGATCCCAGTTACTGGAGCCGAGCTGCCCCTCCAGAGGGGTATCATTTTGGCTTGCCATAAAAGCCCAGACAGCATCTCACCTAGAAGAGAGGGGTTGTTTGGTTTTTTTTTTAGAGTGCCACCTGCCAGCTCTGGGGCTCAGGAAAAGGCAGATGCAAGGTTTCTTGGCTGTCCACAGGGCTTAAAAAATGGGCTGATGGACGTAGCATTGTGGCTGCCGGGCTCTGATGGAGATTGACAGTCCCAGGGGCAAGTACACCTCCCTCTCAGATTCCTGCCACTTTATCTCAGCTGTTCTTCTGTTTTGCCTCAGTGTGCCATAAAGCTACATCTTCTCTGCAAACACAGAAGTGCTGAGATCCCACAGGTCAATTTTAAAACAAGAGACGTAAATCACATCTGTTGTCTCATTCTACCCGAATTCAGCTGTTGAGGCTTTTCCAGAAACTCTTTGTTTTGAGGGTGGTTTGTGGTTTGTTTTGTTATTTGCTTTAAAATCTGCTGACAGAGTAGAGCAGAATCGAGGGGTTTGAGGTAAAACCTGAGAGATGACAGACTGCTGTTATCACTGACGTTGGCACATCTTCTCCTGATACAGCTGCCTTAAATTCAAAGGCTCCCAACTCTTTCAGAAACCAAAGGCCATAGCTCACCTCCAATCACATTTTGCAAGAAACCCTTCTGGATTTGTGCTATTTAGTTAAGAAGTGGCTTAGATTGCTTTAGTTCTTTCCTCCTGTTCTTCCTTTCCTGGATTTTAAGGGATTGGAATGAATATCCACATCTTAGGAACATTTTCTTTTTTTGCTGGTGACAGGGAGATTTCGACAAGTTTTTGCTAAGTTACCTGTGGTTGGAAACGAACTGCATTCCCTACTTCTCCTGGTTTGGATTTCTGGGAGTGGAGTGGGGGGTTAGCCTTTCAGCTGTGGACCGCTGCCCACTTTCCCCCACCACGAAGGAAAGCGTTGCATTTCCATCTGCATTCGATCTTGCCATTGTTTTTGTGCTGTGGCCAGAGGGTCTGTGGCAGAGCAGAGCAGAGCCATGCAGGTGCATGGTGGTGTCACACTTTTTGTTTCGTACCACAGGGCCTGTTCAGATGGAGCATGTTGTGGGGATGTGAATCTTTTCAGCCTGGTGCTTGCCTTCCCAGCACACAGCGCGCTGGGAAGTTTATAGGGCCGTGGCTTTATGCTGGGGTTTCTAAAATTCCTCCATAACTTTGGGTTTTTCCACTATTGTAGGATAGGCCATAAATTCCTCCTTAAAAGGCATTTACCTGTTTGAAAAGGTTTTGGTTCATTGGAGCTTGAGTTTTTATGGTTACTGTGCTAAAACCTTATTAGGGAAGCTGTTTAATATATTACTGAGCAGCTCAGGGTCTTGGAGAGCACCAGTGTGCTGGGGACTGTATAAACACCTCCACTACCCAAGAGGATCCCATATTTCACCTGTGTCTTCATTCTCAATCACCATAGCGTACCCAAAATCCCTAGGAAGGAATGATTCCAGATCAGCAAATTCCTCTGTTGCTGGAAAGGCATGCTGTGTTTAAAAAAAAAATGCCACTAATCCTTTGTTGGGCCGAGGTTGATTGAGGTCCATACTAAATAGGAGATTACCACGTAGCAAGTCTAATCAGGTTGGACTTTTGAAAGCCCTGCTTTGCTTTTCTGTGCATAAACGCTGCCAGGCCTTGTTTCCCTGTCTACCACCACAAGCTTTTCACATTCTTTGCAGGCTTTGGCTCGTGATCGTCCTTGTGCCATAATGACAGGTCTGGTAGTAGAACTGAGCCAAGGTCGTGTGAAGAGAAGAGAGGAGGCTGCGGCCAGGAGGAGAGAAGTTTCTTGATGGAGCTTGTCTGAGAGGTGTGGGACAAAAAAAACCCAAATACGCCATGGCCAACATAGAGCCGTCCTGCGTGTCTGGTCAGGGAGAGAGGGCTTGGGGATTTGTTCTTTGCAAGGTAGTCCTCATCTCCCTTCCACCTCCACGTAAACCCCAAGGTGGACTGAGAAGTAGCCACATAAAGGTCCTGCACAAGGTCTGTGAAAGAATCCATCGTGAAATAGCAGGGGTGGAATTTCCAGCTGTATGGGTCTGCTGCACACTGAGCCTGGTGCGGTGGGAAGCAGGAGGAGATCCGTGGCAGAGAGATGCGGCCCAAGGTCACGCTTCACACTGACTCGGTCTCATGTCTCCACAGTTTGGGGCACAAATGTGTTTGCAGCCTTTTCAGGATCACTGGGCTGCTGAAGTCGGGGTCTTGCAGCAGTGGCCTGCTACCAGCTTTCTCCTGCCACAAAGGAAAGCGTTGCATTTTCAGCTGTATCTCACCATCATTTTTGTGCTGTGTCCAGAGGGTTTGTTGTGGAACAGAGGCACGAGGTGCTAACATCCAGCATCTCCTTTGGGCTGGATGTCTCAGAGGTTCCTTCTATAACACCTTAGCCTCTTCAAGGCCAGATTAAAGAAAGGGGAGAAATGCCTTCAGGAAGAGGTGAAGGAGTCAGCTCCTGAATCTGCCCCGAAGCAGCAGAAAGCTTTGGGGATGGGGGAGGCCAGAGGCTGCTGCACTTCCTGCCTGCTGCTGCCTCTCTCAGAGCACTGACCTGAGAGGGAGGAGCTGTGGCCGTGCCAGCTAGAATGAGTAGATGCTGCTTACACAAGGTTTCCACTTCTCCATATAAAGCCATTTTGCAGGGAAAATACTTTCCCAGCAACTTAGGACCCTGGAGTGGGTCTATTTTCAGTCTCAAGGAGCTCGTGAGAGTGAACAATGTCTAGCTTTTGCTTTGATTTGGTGTCTCAATGGGGAGCATTCCCAGCCTGTGTTTCAGGAGGGCTGGCTGGGGACCAGGCTGCTGCCCACGCCAGCTTCAGCAGGCAGTAACACAGCTTTTTGTGGTTGGGGCCGGGGCTTCCCACACACATCCAAGCACCAACGCACACCCCAAGGGGTTTGTGGCGAGCTTAGTTTTGCCTTTAGTGAGGTACCTGCAGCCTCCTTGATTTTTGCTCCACTTGCGGCAGAGTGGTTAACTTGTGTGTGTGGATGCCAGTGGAAGATCAGTGAGGATCCACTAACCCTGAGCTATGGCAGAACATCCAGGGGCCAGGTCTCTGCCTGCTATGGCTGAGCAGAGAAGACATGCCCAGTGCGAGGGATTTGTTGAGAACAGATGCCAAGGACAACAGAGGAAGTCACAGGCTCTGCCGCGTGCTGCTGCTGCTGCTGCTGCTGCTGTGGAAAAGCAACTCCCTAGCAGCGATTGGAACCCTTCTCCAGCTGTCGCTTTTGACATAATGCAGGTTGTCGGCTCCCTGTGATCTGCAGAAAAAACAGTCCCTGAGCTTTCAGGCTCCTCTCCTGGGGTGAATGAGCTTACTGGCTCTGTAGATAAGCCCCTTCCAGGGCCAGGGAGAGCTATTTGTCTTATGAACAATGGGCAGAGCAGGGAGGAAATGCCTCAAGTGCCTGTGGAGAGCAGCTGATCTCCATCAACAGCCTTCTGGCTGTCCTCGTGGCCAAGGAGCGGCTGCAGAGTTGGGGCAAGAGCTGTCAGGGAGCATCCTGTACATCCACAGTGCCCCTGCCTCTGTCCCTGCACCCACAATAGTGGTGGCGACCGTGGTGGTGACCATTTTCATCAGCAACCCACAAGTGCCTGTCCTGAAGGAAGGGGATAGAAGAACATTCCCCTTTGTGGACAGTGCTGCAAGCAGAGCAGCAAGGCCTCTAGGATGCAGGCTGCAGGATGAGGTCCCTGAGGTTCCTTGGTGATAGGAATAAAGTCATCTACTCTCTACAAGGTGGGCTTGTTTCCAGTCCCGCTGGGCATGTGGTGACCCCACTCCCTCCACAAGGACCCTCAAAGCAAGAGGGGTTACTTGCAGGAGGGCATGTCCTCTGAAGTCCTCACAAAGCTCATGCATCCCCTGCCTCTAGCATGTCTCTGGCTGCTTTGGGGGACTGTGGGAGAGGGTGAGTGGGACCAACACAGGCCATTAGTAGGGTGGCTACCATGTTCCTGGCTGTCAGCTCGCTGTGGTGGGAGTCCAGCTACTGCTCTGGCTTGCTGTGATTTCACTTTAAATTTTATGACTTCTTGGCCTTTCTCATTTATTTTTAGTAGAGGAAGAAGCTCAGCTCTAGAGTTGAGGCTGCCTGGATTTAAGTCAAATATCCCAAGAGACCGTAGTGACTCTTCCCATGACACTGTTGCACCTCTCGGGCTGTATATTCCCTCCTGGCCTCAGGGCTGTGCCTGGTGGAGATGGAGGCCTGTGAATACTCCCAGTTCATTTTGCAGCCAAAGACAAGAGTCTCACATTCTTCCTGGTTGGATCAGAATGTACAACCTGAGCTCGAGCTCAGGGCTGCCTCATAAGGGCCAGGCTCTTGCTGTGCTGTCAGTGCTGTGCCAAGACAGCCGGAGCTTCGCTGTGAAGCTGTGCAGGCTTCCCTTTCCAGGGAAGATTAACAATTTCTCTTTGCCCAGGAGGTAGATAGGAATTCCGTCTCTTTTCTCCCCTGACAGCAGTTGCTTCAGAAAAATCCTACTGTGACTTGCTCCTGGCAGGGCAAGCAAACATCCATGGGTAAAGAGTGCCCAGTCCCTTGACAGAGAGGGGAAACCCAGTGGCAGCTAGGACCAAGGCCCTGGATTTAGTGGTGTGTTGAATGCTGCCAGTTCCCACCCGAGGAAGAATTGAGACAGATCCTGGAAGAGCATAACATTGCCTTAAAATCACCTGGCTTTTGGCATAAGGATCAGGATGTCTCCTTTTCTGTGGTGGGAGACAGTGCTCGTTGCGGGGGCAGCTTTGTTTCTCCTGCCCCATGGAGAACCCCAGCAACGGGTAATAAAGAGGGTGATATGGGAGTAAAGGAAGACCTGCCTCTCAGCAACAGGGCCCATGCTCTGCCCAGGGAAGGGCAGAAGGGCACCCTGCAGACAAACAGCTTTTCCTGGCTGGAGGGCTTTGCCTGGCTGGAGCCAATGGCTGCAGTGCAGTGAGCTGTGCAGATGCACATCTGCCAGAGGCCCTTGCACAGCATGGGCTAAGCTGAGCTGAGCTGTCTGGGGACATGGGAGTCCCACCGGAGCTACCGAGTGCCCCATTGTCCCTATTGTTTAAGGGACACCAGAAAAAACAGCAGGAAACAGCCGCACTGGGGAAGGGGAGTGGAGTGCTTGGCCTGAGGTGGCCCAGAGTGGGGCTGGCAATAACCTGGGAGGGCCATGGGGCCCAGGCAGTGTGAGAGGCAGCAGTGTGCTGTGAGGGATTGCCCCACAGATTGCTTGCAGATGGATGGCTCCACATGTCAGTACGCTGTGACATATTCCCCAGGGGAACAGCCTCTCGTGGGGTGTTGCTGAACTGGCAGAGCTGGGTATGGTCTGCAGGTACAGATGTGCTCTGGAGCACCTGGAATGAGGATAACTCCAGCACCTTTCCATAGGGGAAGGGGTGCTGTGGCTCCAACACACCCCTCATGGGGTTAGTGCCTGGCCATCAGTTCATGCAGGAGCTCAACCAACAACAGGGTAAGCAACGTAATGAAATGCTGCTTATGTCCTTTTCTCAGTCCTGTGCAGATGAGGAGTGCCCGGGTTGTGACGTCGGCCAGGAAACTAGCCCGTTCTGAGCATTAGGAGTGGCTTTAACTATCACCTGGGGCTACACATAAAACTTCCCTCCTTCTACACAGCTGCCTCTTGGTTTTAACAAGCAGTGTACAGTCACTCCTGGACAGGGACGTCTCAGAAGGATCACACCAGCTGCTCAGGAATGAGGACCCAGCTTGGCATCCCTTGGGCTAAGACTGAGGGATGGCTGATGTCCTCTGCCTGTGATATCAGTGTGGATCTGCCCCCAGATCCCCAGAAGCAAAAAAGCTTTCTTCTGGAAGGTGCTGGTGCAGTGGGATGCACCAGAGACCTGCTATCCACTACCTGCAGGAGGGCTGCAGGGCAGACTGCATGTTCAGGATCCCGGAGGAGCATCTGGGCCCAAATTTGCCCCTCTTTTATAGGGCTGAGTGAGCTGTGGTCTGTAAACCAGCATACCCAGGGGCTTCAGTCAGGCTGGCTCTGTCTGGAGCATTTGTTTGCATGGGAAATGCCTGCTGGAGCCTAATGGGAGCCTCAGTTTCCTGTGACTGCGTGTATCTTCAGAGTAGAAGGGGAAAAGCTGCTATGTTCATCCAGCTATCAATAAGTGGAAATAAACACTACGTGCTCCTTCAGTCTGTGCTTCCTATTGTGGGGAAAGAATAGCTGCATTTTTCAAAACAGCCCCACTAAAGAGGGGTTGAACAGAAAAGGCCATTCTTCCCTTCCTGGGATATGGGTTACATCTCAGCATTTCCCAGCCCGAGGGGTAAACATCTCCAGCCATATCTGCATAACAGCTCTTTTCCCATCTGGCTTTGGAAACAACTCCCTCTTTAACCACGGACTGGGGCTCTCTGGGGTAAAAGGGAGCTCTGCATTCACCTAGTCCCCTCCTGGATCCCTGCTGGGGAGAGCCTTGCCAGAGCCTTGCCACCCTCCAGCCAGCTGCCTTTGGCTGAACATTGCACACAGGTGAAATGGGAGCAGCATACCATTGAATCCTGCTAGCCAGCTACCATGGGCTTTGCTGCAGATTAAACTCATGCTGGGAAAAAGGATGCTGCAAAGCTGGTCAAGCTCGCTGTAGCTATGGGAGAGTGAGAGATCCACCCTGTCTCCTGGGGACACCTTTCCTCCGTGCCAGCTGAGCATCACTGGTGCACTTGGTGGCTGCACAGTGAGGAAAGGCAGCAGTTTTTAAAGTCCTGCTCTGCCCCTGAGATAACAGAAGACAAACACTGTCTTACCCCTAACTTCAGTCTTGCAAGTAGATTGGACTGAGCATGTGAACTGCTCAACACTGGAGGTTCCGTCAGGGGCAAGGGTCTGTCAGCCTGAACAGCATAAGGTCAGATGCATGTGTAGCTATGGAGAGGGAAGTGCTGTGATGTGGGAACAGTCCAGCAAGCTTTGCTCCAAGCGGGAACCCCCTTCACCTTATCCTCTAAACCCATCAGAGGCAATTGGCCCCACCTAAAAGGCTAGCAAGGGGACGGGCTTGCAGTCACCCCGTGCTTAAAAGCATTTTCCCCTTTTTTTGCAGGACCTTCCATTGTGACCCCTCCTAAGGACATCTGGAATGTGACAGGAGCACAGATCTACCTGAGCTGTGAAGTCATGGGCATCCCAACCCCTGTCCTCATCTGGAACAAGGTAAGGGTCCTGCTGGGAGCTCTCAGAGCGTGGCAAACCTGAGGCAGCTGAAACTGCCTGGTAAGCAAAAAGGCCAGAGCAGATCCCTCCTCTTTGATGAGTTCTCCCATCTGCAGCAGTCTGTCCACCCCCAAACATCTGGCTTTGCTTAGCCTTTAGTCATTGCTTTTCCTAAACTCTCGTTGATCCCGAGGCAGAACAGGACTTGTGTTTGTCTTGGTAGCGCCTGTTATTCAGAGCACGCAGGGAATGTCGCCTGACCTGCTGTCACCCTGCTGACCGCAGCAGCTCCGAGGTGGCTGGACACGGCTCGCCCACTCAGGCACAGAGACCACACGGGGCAGCTCTCCCGGTAGCCGGCAGCACGCTGGTAACACCTGGCTTAGGGTAGAGGCCAGTGTTGAGCGGAGAGAGGATCTCAGCCATCCGTATGCTGCGTGGCCCCTGTAGCCTTGTCAAAAGCCACACGTTTGTGGACTCCTGGGAAAGCTCTTAAAATTAAGCTGAAACAATAGTAGCTTGAGAAAAAAACCTCTAAAAAACAAACCCCTAGATTGGCCCAGAGATTGCTGTGTGCTGAGACAGCAGACTTTATTCATAGAGGTCCCAGTGCAGACTGTCTGGTGAGCATACAGTGTGGGCACGTTGACCGAAGCAGCATTCTCTGCTTGTTTACAAGCAGATGCCATGTTTACGTTGGCTGTCAGTGCTGTTTGGCTTCTCCTGCCTCTTCCTCAGGGCTGAGACACTGCTGGACCTGGTGATAATGTGGGCTGAGCACCACATATCGCACGCCATGCTCTGGATAGGCAGTGCTGGAGAGTTACTGCGCTGTTGCTCTCGCCTGGATGCTGTGCCCCCCAGAAGGGACTGCCTAGTCTGCTGCTGCAGGAAGCTACAGGGCTGTTGCTGGCCTCTTGGGAAGGGGGCAGGTCATGCAGGGACAGTCCATTGTAGAAGCAACATGGCAGACACTTGGTTTTCTGATCTTGCCACGCTAAAAAGCGTGATTGTCAAGAAAGTTGCAGTGGAGCTGTTGTGGTTTAACCCCAGCTGACAACTCAGCCTCACACAGCCACCCGCTCACTCCCGCCATGAGGGGATGAGGGAGAGAATTGAGTTAAAGTGAGAAAACTCCTGGGCTAAAATAAAGTCAGTTTAATGGGTAAAGCAAAGACCATACACACAATCAAAGCAAACCAAGGAATCCACTCACCACTTCCTGGGGGCAAGCAGGTGCTCAGCCAACTTCAGAACAACAGGGATCCATCACAGGTGACAGGTACTTGAGGAGACAAACAGTATCACTCTCAACGTCCCCTCTCCCTTTGTCCTTCTTTCCCCAGGCTTTTGTTGCTGAGCGTGACATCCTATGGTTCAGGGATATCCCTTTGGTCAGTGGGGGTCAGCTGTCCCAGCTGTGTCTCCTCCCAACTTCTTGTGCACCCCCAGCTCACTCACTGGTGGAGTGGGTTGAGGAGCAAAAAAGGCATTGACTCTGTGTAAGTGCTGTTCAGCAGCAATGAAAACATCCCTGTATTATCAATGCTGTTTCCAGCACAAATCCAAAATGCAGCCCTGTCCTAGCTACTGTGAAGGGAATTAACTCTATCCCAGCCAAAACCAGCACAGGAGTCTCTCCAAACAAGGACAACAGTCAGCTTCTGCTGTTCTCTGAGTTGCAAGCCAAAAGGCAGCTGCTGCAGCCTGCTGAACTGGATTGATGTATGGCTACCAGCAGCTGCAGGCAGCCAAATCCTCCTTGTTCAGCACAGGCATCATTTGATGGGCTACACATACCCCCTCAGGAACACACACACACACACA
>WBNH01011762.1:11491-33533 GCA_013401255.1 Urocolius indicus | reverse complement strand
TTTTTCAGGCATGAAGGGCAAGGGTGGCTGCTGGCTCCAGTCCTACCCCTTGAAGTTTTTCCCCTCTGTCTAGCATGCAGCAGCAGCATGCATTCCGTGATCACAGAAGGCTAGACTTAAATAAAATATCTCCTTTCATAGAATCAGAGAATGGTAGGGGTTAGAAGGGACCTTTAGAGATCATCTAGTCCAATCCTCCTGCAGAAGCAGGTCAGCCTAGATCAGGTCACGTAGGAACATCTCCAGGGAGGTCTTGAAGACCTCCAAGGAAGGAGACTCCACACCCTCCCTGGGTGCCTGTGCCAGGGCTCCCTCACCCTCACACTGAAATAGTTTTCTTATGTTTAAATGGAACTTTTTGTGTTCCAACTTCATCCCATTACCACTTGTCCGGTTGCTAGGTACCATAGAAAAAAGTGCTGCCCCAAACTCCTGACACTCACCCTTTAGATATTTGTAAATATTAATAAGATCCCCCCTCAGTCTCCTGTTCTCTAGACTAAGCAGCCCCAGTTCCTGCAGCCTTTCCTCATGTGAAAGATGTTCCAGTCCCCTTTCTCTATGTCGTTACTCTCTTGCTGCCATTAGTGGGAAGGAGACCCTTGCCACATCTCGGAAGGAACCAATCCAGAGGCAAGGCATTCCTAAGACTCCCCCCACAGCTGAGGGGCCCTCATAGATGTGGCAGAGCTGCCATTTGTGAGTGAAGCACGTCACCTGCCTGAGGACAGTACAGAGCCCCTCAAGCTCTAACTTAACAGTCCTGAGCTACAGGAGTACCTGCAGGCTAATCACTGATTCCCACCCCTCTGAAGGAGTTGCTGTGCACCCCAGTGAAGGAATTGCAAATATGATGGCTCTCGACCTCAGAGAAGCTGGCAGCAGCGCAGCACAGCTCAAGGGGTGGGTTCGTGCACCACTTGCAAAAGCAGACATGGTAACAAGGGGAGGGTTTGAGCCAATGATTTTGCTGAACTGACTGACTAGATGCAGCATGTTGTAGGCAGACGTTTTCTTCCTGCCTCCCTCTCATTACACAGGGCTCGGATTCATCTCCAAGCCAAGTAAATAGTAAAAGACTAGGAGGGCAGGATACAGCACGCCTTCATATGGTCTAGCAGAGAAAAAAGGCAGGCTGATCCACAGCAGTGGGTGCTTGTCCCAAACCTCACTGGAGAGAGCCACAACAACCTGAACCAGACTGCTCAGAGCAGACAGGAAATCACGCAGTCAGCATGGTGCCTAATGATTAACTACTTCATGTGCTCTGTTCACCTCCGTATGTTTCAAGCAATCAAGAAGTTACTTAAGATACCTTAAACCAGAATCACTTCTATAGGGTACTTACTGGCAATGGGGGGGTTGTTTCTTCCCGCAGATCTCTCCTCTGAGCAAAGAGGATGCTGGAGAATATGAGTGTCATGCATCAAATGCCAAAGGAGAGGCAACAGCTTCTGCAAAAATCCACGTTGTGGAAACTCTGCATGAAATAGCCCTGACCAAAGGTAGGTAGCGTGGAGGAACACCCAGCAGCTCTTTCCCCACACAGTTTCATCAGTTATTTGCTGCAGCAGGACCACCTCTGCTTAATGCTTTCTGGAAAAAAAAAAAAAAGGCAAAAAAGCACACAGAAAGCATTAGCTTACCGTGCAGTTTTCACTGGGTTGGGCAAAACATTCCCAGCAAATGTCAGCTGCTACAGTTCTCAAGGGATTGTTAAGTAATCCTCCAAGTGCTGTAAAGTACTGGAGATTAAGATACCAAATCAAAAACACCTTTTAGGGTTGTTACAAAGCAACTTTCAGTGGCTTTCCAGCCCTGAAGTCGTAGCAACCATTCAGCATTCTCTAGACACTTCCAAACCTGCCCCTCTCCTCAGAGCAGCATCGGTGCAACCAGCCCTGACACAGGAGGAGCGTCAAGCACTTAAAATTGCTGCCATGTCCCTGCATCTCCTTATTCTTCCCCATCCTGGCAACATCCCAGTCCCTCCCATTCTTTGCATGCTGGAGTGGGAAACAGGAAAGGGCAGATATGCCATAGCAGGCCCTTAGGCAAGACCTGAATCCTTCACCCTCCATCCCTCAGGTAGTTTTCAAACCCAGGTCCTCTTTGCCTGGCTGCCTGCAAAGCTGATGGCAATCCCCACTCCATCCCAGCTGCAAAGAGGGCGGCTTAGTGCCACGGCCCCATGTGCTTTGGAATAAATCCAGAGAGCTGGAACAGGAACTGTGCTCCAGGCAGAGGCACTGGGAACAAAGCAAGAAAATACCGTGCTGCCCAAATCCACTTTTGGACTTAATCTCAGTAGCTTTATCCAGACTACGCAGTCTTGACTTTTTCTGTATCCTTATATCCCTGCATAGCAGAAAACTTCCTTTAGAAGATTTACAGCGCCTGGCCTTGAAATAAGGGCATAAAAACGAATCCCAGTACACACTAAGGCATAGGAGTTTCGCTAAAGGGTTTTAACCGGTCTCTAATCCCCTTTCAAACATCTTATTTATGGATGTGAATGAAGTTGAGCCTTAGGGAGCTGTGCCACAAGCATACATATCCCAGAATAGAAGATGTTGGCTCCCCCCTCCCAGTACCTCCCTCGAGGGTGTAGCACAGCTTGGATCACCTCAGGCCTTATTCCTTATACAGAACACCACCACGTGGTACAGCTGCTTCTTCTCAGCTGCAGGAAAGCTCTCAAGTGGGGAAATTGATAACTTAAATGGAACAAAGTGTCAGAGGGCATGACAACACACTGTTGCCTTGAGGGAGTGTCCAGGTGATCTCAGCACAGAAAAATGCTGCCCTCCCATCCCTCTACCATCCACCTGCTGCTGTGGCCCTGCAGCAGGGCAGGAAGGAAGGAAAGAAGGGACAAGGGGGTCCGGGACTGAGGTGATAGGTCTCACCCTCAGCTAAGACAGCAGAAAACTCCTGCACCATGGTGCTTCCGGGCTGGGACAGTCGCCCTTGGAATAGTACAGAGTGTAACATGGTTTTGTTTCTTCACAGATGATGGTGCGGAGCTGTGATGGGATGGGAGCACTCGCACTGCCGCGCAGTTTTAAATGAGTATTTTGGAAAGCTGCAACCTCTGGCTTTTTCTAGCTCACTAAATCATTCCCTCTTAACACCCTTATCCTTTGATTGACCAGTTTGCTTGCACATTTCTTGCACAGATACACAAATAAAGACACTCACGAGTTTGACTACAAAGTTTAATTCTATTTACAGGAAATAAACTTACTTTTGAACAGCACGGAGCAGACCAGTAAAACTGTATTTTAAATGCAACCTACACAAAACCTGAAACAAAACCTGAGCACTTCAGTCTCACCAGGCTGTCTGTTTGTTCGTTTGTTTTTAAAAGAGCCTTTTTAAAGGCTAAACACTCATCATCCGAGGTGCAATACTCATAGACATCAGTTCTTGGAAGAGGAGTTTGCAGGCGTAGGGCATTCGAACCAAAGATATCTGGAAAGAGATTTCAAAAGGCTTGTGAGAAACCAGCACTCCTAAAGCATCAGCCTCCACCACCCGCCACGCAAATAACTTGCCGAGTTTTTGGCTCAAAAGTGAATGTGCAGTTATGCATGAAAGCCTTTAATAGGAATTGCTCACAGACGGTACAAAATCAAGGGGGAAGCCAAGGCTGGCCGTAGAGGCACCACAGCAGCTGTTCAGAACACGTTTTTAATGATAAAACCTGCAGCCAAGGGATCTGGTCTTAAACAAGAACCATTTAACAGAGTGTGCCTGCTGTGCAGTAAATGCCGTTCAGGTTTCCAGCACACAGTTACTCTTCAGTAGCCCCACTGCCGTTGTCAGAGTTGTAGCAGTCAGGCTCTAGGACAAGAACAAGCCTGTTCAAGGCAACTATTTTTCTGCTGCTGCTCTCCCTTGACGTAATTCCGTAACCAAACACAAACTACAAAGATTCTTTTTTTTAATGATCAAAAAAAGTGCAAGACAAAAGCCGTCCCATGGGGACCCAGCTCTGCAGGCACAAATATCATCGTGGGGACAGTCACAATGGGCCATGGCTCTAAATTCCTGTGATTCTGAGTTTGACTTCTAAAAATAAGCCCTCAAGCCTTTAAAGTCTCTGAAAACTCTGCACTGTTAAGTCCTTGCACAGCGTTTCCGGCCGAGTGACAAGCCAAGACGCTGTAACTAATGAGGAAAGATCCAAGTTAACTAAGACACTATAAACACTTTAAACATTTACAAAGCTAAAATGGCAATTGTTCTGGTGCTCCTTTATAAACATTTGCTTCCCTATTCTCCCGTTCGCCCGAGTGGTATTTCCTCCTACCCACAAAGAGAGACACTGGCTGCTGCAAACCAGACGTACCTGAGTTTTATTTCGGCATCCCCGGCATTCGTAGGTGTGAGTCCTCGTGTTGGCAATGGCCATGATCCCGCAGAGGTTACACACGTGGACTTGGTATGGGTCTGAAGCTTCAAACAACCTCTCTCTCAAGAACTGGGCTGCTCCATGAGCAATCTGGCAATCCCGTTCCATTTCTCCGAAACGAAGGCCACCGTCACTGAAAACAGGAAGGGCAAAAAAGAAAACACAACAGCAGCATTACAAGGCAGGAAGTAAAGCTGTGCATTCATTTTCCTCCAACATTGCTGCTGAGCATTTCTAAGGCAGGCATCAGACAGTTAACAGCCACCACATAACTGTATAGCAAAAGGAGGTAAACATCCATTATCTGTGGCAAGTTTAACCCTGGCTGGCTGCCAGGTGCCCACCAAGCAGCTCTCGCACTTCCCCGTGTTGACAAGACAGAGGGAGAAAAGAAGGCAGAAAAGCTCTTGGCTTGAGATGAAAACAGCTACTAGTGTCTCAGGCAAAACAGACTCGATGTGGGGAAATTAATATATTTCCTGTTAAAAATGTAGTAGGACTGTGAGATACAAAGACAAAACTAAAATTACTTTCTTCCCAGGTTCAACATCACTTCATTCCCCATCTCCTTCCTCCCCTCCCCGTGGTCACAGAGGGAGCAAGAGATGCTGTCAGTACCTAATGCTTCCTCTTTGCCACTCCTTCTTCCTGCTGCTTTCCCCCTGCTCCAGCATGGGGTCCCTCCCATGGGACAGTCCTTCACAAACTGCTTCGGCATGGGGCAGTCCCACAGGACACAACAGGGACAGCTTGCTGCACATGGGTCCCCCACAGGCCACGGCTCCTGCTGGGAGCCTGCTCCAACATGACCTTTCCCTGCGCTGCAGGTGGATATCTGCACCACCATGGTCCTCCAGAGGAACCTCTTCTGCAGTGTCTGGAGCCTTTTCTCACTCCCCTCCCACGGCTTCTGTACAGCATTTTTTACCCTTTCTTAAACATGTTACCACAGAGGTGCCACCAGCATCGCTGATGGGCTTGGATGTGGCCAGCAACTTGTCCGTTTACACTCTAAGTGCCTGTGTCCAGGGCAACCCCTGGTCCTTTCTCAGAGAGGCCACTCCAGCAGCACCTCCTGCTACTAAAACCTTGACACGTGCACCCAATACATCATCTTAAGCCAAACACGTGAAAACGTGAGCACATTATGTTCTAGCTGCAACGCTGAGGCAGCTAATTTTTATGGCTAAAAACTTCAAAGAAAACATTGTAGAGAAACTAAAATAATAATAAAGATATTACCAGTGATGACCCTTACCGAGATCTACCTTCCATGGGCTGTCTGTTAAGTATCTGGATTGGCCCTCTCGCACGAGAATGGATCTTGTCATCGACCATGTGCTTCAACCGCTGATAATACGTGGGACCAATGAAGATCTGCGATGTGATTTTTCGACCAGTGAAGCCGTTGTAGAGCACCTGAAGCAGCCAATGCAATCACTCAATCGTAAGCTCACTATCCATCAGATGGATATTGAAAAAAACCAAACATACAGTGAACTTGTATTTTGCTTGTACCTCATTTCCTCTCAGATGATAGCCATAATCTGATAAAAGGTTGGAAATCTTCTGCACATTGACAGCATCATTAAAAGGTGTCGCATCACCAATTTCTCCCTTGTTGGCCGACACCTGCAGAGATGATTTACAAAAGCCTGTCAGATTTCCGAAGGTCGGACAACACGAAGCTCTTTCAAAGAAAGAGTTATAATAGCAGAACTTTGGATTCCATGCCCGCAGCACTAGCCTATCTCACTTTATTTATCAGCTACATGCTTTATAGAGAGACTTTAAGAAAGACACTATACCAACAATTTTGCTGTTACTTTTCTGTGGCACAGGAAACGTTTGGAATGAAGGCAACGGCTAAAGAGAGTACCCTGTAGTCGGGCTTGCTGGACAAAATTTACAGGGCTGTAGGTCTTTGCCAAGAAACCGGCTTTTGCTACCAAGCCAATGGAGAACAATCCTTGTTTTTTAGTTGATTGCCACCTACTAGGGAGTACTATCTTTACTAAAAAAGAAAAAAAGGTGGAGAGGAGAACCATCTTAACTCATACTGCTCAGACATGCAGCACAAAAGATTCTTCTTACCTTCCCCTGAAGACACTCAATCAAGTGGCCAATGGTCATGCGGGAAGGGATGGCATGAGGGTTGATAATGATATCAGGTGTGATGCCTTCACAGGTGAAGGGCATATCCTAGGGCAGGGAAACAGAGAGTCAGTACTGCTCAGAATATCAGCCTTGGAAAAACCAGTTTGTGGATTCAAGTTAAATCTTCTAGAGCATTTCAAAGGCACTGAAGCACCATGAAGAAGGTGTGTCCTTTCCTAAATGTGTTTTAGCTACATTTAAGTTAATATATTGCACCCTAGCAGATATTCCACAGAAAACTCACTTAAGGCAGTTCCAATGCTAAGAACATCAGAATGTTAAGGAGAAAAAAAAGAAATAAAACAAAACAAAACAATTACTACCTCTTGCCTGTACTGGATACCACAGGTTCCTTTCTGCCCATGTCTGCTGGCAAATTTATCTCCGATTTGTGGGATTCTTACAGAGCGCACCTGTAAGCCACAGGAAAACATTCCATTGGTAACTTAGAGAACAGGAATGATTACGAGTAGAAAGCCCAGGCACCACGTGCTCACCCTGATCTTGCAGAACTTGTATCCTTCCTGGTTAAGGGTTACCATGACCTGATCCACGATGCCCGTCTCGCTGGTTCGCAGGAAGGTGCTGCAGTCCCTCTTGGTGAAGCGCCTGTTGGTGCTTTCCAGCTCATCCTCGTTTTCCGGCAGCGTCACCGTTTTGCCGATGATGACGTCGTCCCCGGACACACGCACCCCAGGTGCTATCAAACCGTCGTCGTCCAGCTTGTCGTAGATTGCGTGTCTCATGCCTTGGGGAAAAACAGAAAGCAGTAGGCTCCCAAATTGTTCAACGCACTGACTGGGGTGTTCTGCACAAATTCCACAAGTCTGCTTGTGACTTCAGACTCCTGCTGAAATATCTAGGGACAATTTTATGCAAATATCTCAGCTGAAGGATTTTGCTACTAATAAAGACATTTCTGTTCTTTTGTATGCCCCAAAGTGAACCAGTTCAGCAACATTAACAGCCTTGCCCACAAACAACGGATTTGGAGACTCCAAACCGCAGGCTCCTACCGCTTACCTTGGCAAGTTTCACGCGTGGGCTTTTCAAACACTTCCTCTTGGTCGTACCCTTTCTTAGACTCTTGCTCTTTGTACGAGCGATAGAACACAGATCTGAAATGAAGTTATAAAGAAAGCCTTCTCCAGTGAAACCAGCATCACTTTCTCTCATCTGCTTGTCTCAATTTCACTATAACCACACTTTCGTCACATGCTATGGCTACGGTTCCTAGTGACAGCCAAAACAAATTGATGTTCACGGGCCACATACAACCTTAACTCTGAAGCCTGGTTAGTCTGTCCATCACTTAGGAGGGGAAAATGAAAACAAGAAACAAAAACCACTCCAGCCAACAAACCAAAACCAGCTTCAGGTGGCACTGTCACTTTTCAGATACTGACAAAGTACCATTAGTGACATGTTAATTTCTGATGAACTGCGGAGACCCTCAGATCTGCCTGACGTCTCAAGAGTAGTCACGATTCCTAAAGATTATTCACATTATCATTACATCATTCTCGTCTTCCTTTCCTCCTTATACCTGTCATTTTGGAAGGACTTTCAGGCTTCTACTGCTTCCTTGCAGCGCAACATCAGTATAACTGAGCTGCAGTGGAAAACTTCCCATTTGTTTAGGCTCCCTTCTGGGCTTTAAGGGTTTTTGTTTGCCGCCTCATTTGCCAGCACACCAAAGCCACAGCCTTTCAGATAAATATTTTCCACATTTAATTTCTCCCATGCACACAGGAGATTCTATAAAAGTTTCAGGTGAGATGTAAAAGTCATAGGCCTTTTTTAACCTAAGTAGTTCTACGATTCTATTGATTCGACACTGGAAGGCAGCAGATCCAGGATACCAAGCACACAGTTCTTGGGCTCAACTGGGACAAAAGAAAATGAGCAGAACTACAACCCTGTAGACCAGCTACATAGCTGAGCACAGCCATCTGAAAACTTGAATGCACGAAGCTGCTCCAACAGCAGCTCCTCCTAAGGAGACAAACGTGCCACTGAATACTACTGAAGACAAGACTGGCAACAGTGTATGAAAATGTATTGGCAAAGAGTTCGAATAATTTTTAATTTAAGCACGGTACAAAGAACAGTAAATGCAGTAAATAAGACCAAAATGGAAGAGCTGGGAAGTCAGGGTGGGAAGCCAGGTCACACAAACGATGAACCCGCTGCATTGTGCTAAGATACATTCTCCATTTTCACTGTGCTGCTCCCTTCACCCTTGTTCAAAAATATAATAAGCTGCTCAGGTTGAAAAGATTAAGAGAATGGTGTCTTCCAGCATAAGATGATCTTTCCTTGAGCCCTTGGGCAACTTGGAATACTTTTTTTTTTATCCTTCCAAACAGTTGAAAAAAGTACAAAATCTTACCTGAAAAAGCCTCTGTCAACTGCAGATCGGTTCATGATGACAGAGTCTTCCTGGTTATAGCCTGTGTACGACGCAATGGCTACAATTGAGTTGATACCTGTAACATGTAGAGCAAATACCTCAAAAGGATGCACACACAAGAAGACAGGCATGACTTACAACTCTAAACAAGCTGTGTGCTCTACAATGAAGCTGTTCTACCCTTTCTGAGATAAAATCTCCTCCTCCCCCACACAGAAAACACGTGGTATCAGCAAATGCAACTTTAGGTAGCGGAGAGAGTCAGGAGTGACCCCTTGTGAAAAATCTACCAAATGCCAATACAGAAAATGCATTTTTCCTGTTAGATTTTAGCAGACTACATGGATAAAGTAGTTTCAGCTGCAACACTAACAATGAACTTTTTGCAGTCTAGGTGTCAAGCTACAAGTTAACATTTAACCTGTAACTACTTTCTAAATTACATGTGTTTGCTAAATATTCAGGCATCACCGACACAACGTTTCACACACTTTAAACTAAACAGTAGTGTTTTTGTTCCCTAAAATACTATCTGACAACATACCTGCTGGTAACTCCCTAAATCGCAAGTACTCCATGGAGCGTGTTGTTACAAGGGGCTTCTGAGGATAATACAACACATGTGCCAGCGTATCCATCCGGACGTGGAAGTTTGTAATGTAAACTCCCATAGCCTGTTTACCCATAGCAGACTGGTATGTGTTCCTGGGAGACTAGACAGAACAAGGAAAGATAGATAGATAGATAGATAGATAGACAGATAGATAGATATATGTACATCAAACTCTTTAAACATACACCTGTGGGTTTTCTATCAGCTTTAAAAGCAGGATGTGAGAAGGGATGCACTGACCTGGTTGTGATCAGGGAACGGGATAATAGATGCACATACTCCCAGGATCATAGATGGGTGAATCTCACAGTGCGTGTATGTAGAACAGTACGCCACACCTTTCTCTTGCAAGTCATCTGGAGTCATTGCCAGCATCACAGTCTCCTCTTCCAGTGTATCAATGTACTCTACCACACCACTTGCCACGAGATCCTGCCAACTGAATAACCAGTGTCTGAAATACTCAGCTAACACACAAAATGGGTCTCTTCAGCAGTAACAAGAACAAGGACTTCCCTGGCTTATTGCCACCACTGCCTCGGTGTGATTAAAAACCAAAATGGATTAAGCTTCCAGGCAGAGAAAGCATCTTTTGTATTGCACAAAACACAAAAAATGTTTCTCTCTCCAATCTAGGGGAACCTGAAGCTTCCAAGATGGGAAAATGAGACATTTGGTTGGATTTCAGGAACGTCCCTCACCTGTAATTGTTATACTCCCGTTCCTTCAGTTGGTCAATATGCCTTTTCTTCAACAGCAACTTCTGCTTTTCCACAATTAAAAGGGGCCGGCAAATTCTGCCTGCATCAGTGTAGATGCGGATCTCTCGCTCACGAATATCCCGAATCATCGAGACCTGCGCGAGAAAGCAGCACTCCCTGAGCACAAAGCCCCAGCCTGCAAACAGAACCACGGAGCCCAAAATAGAGTAACAAAGTTCCCTAAAGCAACGGCCTCACGGGTGCCATCAGCAGCGCACAACAAACAGTAACACTCAAGCTAAGAGAAGCATTTCAAAAGACTATTATGAACTGGTTTTTTCAACCTGATGTTCTTAAAAACCAACCAAAATCCAAACAATAAAATTAGCCACAAAAAATAAAATCAAACCAAACAAACAAAATCAAACCAAACAAACAATAGAACGACCACACACAATATCAAACAAACAAATGGACTGAAACACAAAAATCAACCTCCCAAAAACTCCACACCCCACACCTGCCCTAAAAAACCCCAAGCAATGTGAAATATGTTTAGAAAGAGACTTGCAAATAATTTGGAGCTTGCAAAGTAGTATCAAGGCATTATCCTCTCCTATCTAAAAATACACCCAAGGTCTAGATATAAGATTTATACCTCTGACACAATTATGTCCATCTGGCGACGGAGTTTCCTTAGGGTATTCATGAGCTGCTCTGGATCTTTGTGTATTCCTACCCAGCAGCCGTTAACAAAGATCTTGGTAGCACTGGAAAGAGGGAAAACCAAACAATTAAGCCCACCAAAACCCAAACCTTCCAGGCTCTGATTAAATTTGTTTAAACAGCTTCACTAGCACATACTCAGCTATTGCTGCTGGAGATATTTCTTCCAGGTTTTCCATACTCCACTCTTCCAAGAATTCCAAAATTGGGGACGGCTGAGACCCCACAGAAATGTAAGCCATCAGGGCCAAGTTCTTCACAAGTCCTACTGCATGACCCTAGTAAAAACACAGAGGTAACTTGCATCCACAAATCAAGAGATTCCCTCAAGATCCTCAAGAAAGTGGAAACAAAACATGCTGTTTTATTAATCTACACTGTTCAGCTATAGAATCGGCTTTAATATTCACGTCAGCATTTCAGAAAAGCGCAAGGGATTGTCACAAGCGCCAACGACCAGCGGACAAAAGCAGCAAGGTATGAGCAAGCGCTGAGATAAACGCTGCTTTCCCTACCTCTGGAGTCTCAGCTGGGCAAACCATTCCCCAGAGGGTGTTGTGCAGCTGCCTGGGCTTTGCTAGTTTACCATCTCTACCGATCGGAGAATTCAGGCGCCTCAGGTGAGAAAGCGTGGATGCGAATGTCAGGCGGTTCAACACCTGCCGAGAGGAAGGAGTTCAGTCAGTCAGGGCTGCTTGAAGCTGTTGTCAACTGGCAGCGGGATACATTAGAGCAAAGGGATCGATGCCCTCTAGAAATTATGGACTTCAAAAGAACTCAAACCGCTCTGATTTTTGTTAGCTATGCTTTTTAGTTCCCTTCCATTCATCTTAGACTAAGTTTACCCTTAAAATCTGGTTTCTGTAGTGTAGTTTACTCTGCAGTGGGTAACTAGAACGAGTGACACTTGTAAGAATACTTCTGAAGCTGTGTTTTCACCAAGAAGGTTTGCCAGTACAATGACATGGAGATCTTTTCAAACTGAAGTTTGAAAAACTAAGATTATTGATTAAGAGCAAAACAGCATTTACATTCTTTCCAGACTCTGACCAAGGCTTCTTAAAAAGTCACAAAAATTTAATTTTACAGCCTGAAATGTGAAAGTTTATTTAAAAGGCCAACAAGCCCCTCATGCACATCCCCCAACAACATACTATCCAGGGACAGCTAACATCCTTGCCTCTTTTCTAACTTAGCTTTCCCCAAATTACAGTCTCGTTAGGGCTGCAGAAACAAAATGTGCTGGCATTTAAAAACTGTCACTTCTTTATTATTTTCCACCTTTATGAGAAACAAGTTCAACTAAGCACTGCTCTGGGCTAAAAAAGTCAGTGCTCCTCAACATTAGCTGTGGAATACATAACTGTTGTATTACAATGTGTCACTGGGCTTTCTTTAACGACCTGTGAAGCACTGGAAGTAATTAAAGGAAAGAGATTCATCCTCCCTAAGGATTCCCAGGGACTAGGGCTTGACACACAAACATATGCTCTAACACAAAATGTCTTTATAAAGTTACACCAACTGTTTAGCAGTGAACACAATAGCTAAACCAAAAAACAAACAATAACAAAAAGAAATCCAAACTCCAACTATTTGGGTCTTTATGTGTTTCAACCATGGAAGCTTCTTCTAAAAATGATTCTGTTTAACATACAACATGTGTGACTGCCAAGCAAAGGTAAACTCTGCCATGATACAGGTTTACTCTTACGTAAACCTGACAAGTGCTACCGTGCCTTATTTAGCTATTGTACCTGAGACACTCCTGCTCTGGCCTGATGAGCTTTCTTCTGGTCACCCCAGTTTCCAGTTGCTAAGGAATACTTCAAACCATCTGAAATAATTCTTGTTTTAATTGCCAGTTCCAAGTTGAAATCTTTCCCTCTGTCAATAAACTTTTGTGCGTATATCCTCACTTCCTTCAGCAAGTTCTTAAACATTCTGTAGAAGAAGACACCAAGAAACAGGATTGAACGGTCCTGTAGCAATTCAGCCCACCCAGCACCATCTGGACAAAATGTCACTGTGCTCTCAAAAAGAAGCAAGTCATTTGTAACTAGAAGAAGAGGGTGGAAAAACAGAAAGAAATCAAATTAACCTGTCAGTGAACACGCAGAAAATATCTTCAAAAGAAGCCAATGCTAGTCAGCTACTATTAAAGGCAACTTACTCACTCCATGAAAAAGTCAGAATCCCATACAGGCTGTGCTGCCCAAGACTGGCTATCAGACACAACAGAATAGTCTGACTGATTTAAAAGGATGCAGCTGGCAACATTTCTACCATAAATTATCTCTAAAGAAAATGTATATATTATAGTTACCCTCTGAACAGGAAAGCCAAGAGTGGCCCGGCAAGATCCAGTCTTTTGTTGCCATAATGATCTCTGTCATCGAGCTCTCTCCTTCCCAGTGCTGCCAGCAGCAATCTATGAACCATATACCTACGCAAATACGACAGTTTATGTTTTAAGCCGAAAGCAGACATTCACAGAATCACAGAATGGTAGGGGTTGGAAGGGACTTTTAGAGATCATCTAGATTTCATCACTGATATCATAGATAAATCAGTGAACTGTTTCCTAAAGGCTGTCAATACTAGATCTTTAGGATACTAAAAGCCTCTTGATTCTATGGTTTATCTGCATACCAATATAAAGCGATGGAAAGGATGTACTAATAGTTTTAAAGACTGGGTTTACATTACAAACAGCTACTCAATGGTTATCTACACATTAATTATCAATATCAAAAAGAATAATTCATCATTATTGTCACATCTAACTTAAGCTCCAGAATGTGCTGGAGGCTTTTTTTTGTTTCAATTTTGTTTACCTGTTTTATCAACATTTGCATTTTCTCAGCTATAAAAATATACCAGTGCCTTGAAGTTCATCACTGTGTATGCGGAAGACTGAGGTTAAAACCAAACATCCATTCAGCACGCTCTTCCGATCCCATACATATATGTAAACAATGCCTGTAGTATTCGGGGTCTGTCTGCAGATGTGTGATGGAAAATACTGACATACCCTAGAAAATAGGCCTTTTTGGTTTCACAGAAGTCACTGACGCCAACATGGGGAAGCATTTCCTTCTGCAAGACTTCTTTAGCGTACTTGATTCTCTTCTCCTTGGTGACACCTGGCTTTGCACCTCTTGATCCAATGAAGTTTAGAGCAACATTTTGCTCCTGAATGACAAAAGCTTCGTCCAAAGAAGGTTTGACCTAATGCACAAAACACATCACAACATCCAGTGCCTGTTGAGGTGGAAGGACAACATGCAGCAGTTTGCTGATGATTCTTTGCAGCAACTGCTAACTACTGACCCAGTTCTTTCTGGCTTTACTGTAATGGCTCTTTGAAAAGCAGCAGAAAACAGTAATAGAGCACACGGGAAGCACGCAAAAAATAGTCTGGAATTCAGAAAACACTTCTAGTTCAAATACATTCTAGAGGCTTGTTGGTGTTTCAGTTATGAACTGGGAGTTTGCAATCGAAGTCAGCAGCAGGAGGGTAAGACTCTACCTCTCCAAATATGTATTAACTCTGAAATTTTCGTACACCCTGTTAACTTAAAACACTTGTTAGAATACGTTTAGGCAGAGAACTTTTGACATTACTAACAGACAACCCTCAGAAATAATGAAGCAGTAAATTGCAACTGGAAAATGAACAATGCTTGGAGTGATGATTAGACACACCTACACGTCACTAAATGCCAAGCCAGGAAGTAAACGTATATTACCATTTCCATCATTTCTGGATCTTCAAAATCATATATGATGTGCTCCAAAATGTCCCTGTCAGACACAAAGCCGAGTGCGCGGAAGACAATGATGATGGGGACTTCTTGTTTGATATATGGCAAAGTTGCTACAATGCGCTGACCGATGGCGCTTTTCTTCGCACCCTGGAAAGGTGGGGAAAAACGTGCATTAGCATGAGCTAAACCACCTCACCTTGAAGTAAAAACCTCTCTCTGGGTTTGAATGATGCAGCATTAAGTGTATTTAGCCAGGCACTACAGGGAAACCATGACTCCTAAGCAGGCGAGCTAAGGAGCTGCTCTGAAACCTTACGCCAGCAGGGACTTTTCTGTATTTTCAAAATGATTGTAACTTTAGAAGCCTGCACAAACTCACAAGGGGTTTTGCTGATATAGAGGAATTTATAGAATGGTACTTGTTCACCTGTATGTATTGTTTCTCTTCCATTGCGTATTTTCAAAGAGCAATCTCAACCACCTTCAGCTTAAGCCCATCTTTTCTATTCAATCCAATTCAAGTAGCTTCTCCCCCCTCTCAGAAAGAAACAAACACCATGGGAAGCAGAGGAACTGCTACTCAAGAGTGAGCACCCCAGACATGGGGAGTAAGAGCGGTGTAAGGCTTCTATTAAAGTTTCTCCTGGAATATGTTTGTGGATTTCCAAACACCAGAGCAATGGCGAACGCGTACTGACACCTTCTGCTTTTGAAGTTATGAATGGCTCTTATTTGCCCTCATAGATGGCACAATTAGATGTTCAATATTAATTAGTATGTGCTCTGCAAAACACATCTAAATACCAGCTTGGCCATCAGCAAAGACGGGTCCCTGCTCCTGTTCTTGTCCTTGCGCCAAAAACCAGGACATTGGATTTTCTCAAAACAACTCATTTACAGTAATTCTGAAATTTTTTTTTAACCTCCTCATCCTAAAACCTGACACACATAGAGTCTTCAATCCTCAAATTATTCCTCCCAGAGACAGGCATCATCTATGACAAACAGAAGACATTTTCAGTTAATGCCACCTTTTTTACAACTTAGCATCAGAAGAAATTTCTTCTCAAAACTGCTGAAGTGACACAAGAAGACAGGACAGCAACCAAACTCCTAAAACATCCCTTATTTTAAGGCCCAGCACAAGGGTTAATACTGCTCAAGCATACCTGCCCACCTCTGGCCAGCATGCTAACCCATATAGTACTTGTTGGTCGAGAGGAATTTTCCAGACAGGATCTACACTCTCCCGTGTAGGCATACTTTGAATCTTTCTTTGCAAACACATACACTGTGTTTGTAGCCATTTTCTCCTGAGCAATCAGAACCTGTGTTGGAAACAAGAACACTCATGAATAACTGACAAAAGAGCATGCTGAAAGTACCAAGTACAGCATGTTTCTACTATTCCTTCAGCTGCCTAAGAGCACTGCACAGCATGAAGACAGTCTTCCAGACTCACTTGGATGACATTCTAGGTTTTAAGCATACAGCATTAAGCAAAAAAAAAACCCCATCTAGTTAAGATAGAATAACCCAAACAAAAGATTCCAAGAACACTGCTCTCTATGATGTACTTCCCCCATTCGATAGCTGTGCCAGAGACATTTCTGTTGGCTTTAGGTGCAACACTGATAAAGAAAGTATTTTGCTGTCTGCTTCCAAGGCCAACACATTACACAGGCATTTAAGTTCAAATGCCAGCTCTGATGGCTAAAGACAGGTTTCTTTTTTTTTTTTCCCCCCCAAGAAGAAAAATGCAAGTGCATTTATTTTGCTGTGTTTGGCCAGGTGTCAGTTACAAAAATCGGGCAGTTTCACTGGCGAAGCAGAAGTATGCACAGTATATGATTTGCTACAGCTGAATCCCCACCAATGGAAGGAAGAATCTGTTCTTACAATGAAATGCATCTATGTAGCTCTGATCGAATTGGGGGAAACTCCAAGTGAAGTACCATCTCATCTTAGAATGCATGCTGCTGTGAAATGTTGAAAATGGGAAGGAAAAGATCTAGGGTACTTCACAGTATTCAGTGCAAAACAGTGTAAGAAACCAACAAAGAGGCCTCAGAGAAGAAAACGTGGCTTGAGAAAGTCCTAACAGAGGACCAAAAGCCCACCTTTCTACAAGATCACAAGTGCCCACAGTAACAGTGATACGCTGGAATAAAAGTGCTTATTTGCTTGTTCCTGGCAAAACATGAAAACAAGGAACAGAACTTCCAGCACCTGTAAAGGTGGCTGTGCCAGCTATAATCCCTTACCTTTTCTGATCCATTAATGATGAAATAGCCACCAGGATCAAGCGGGCATTCGTTCAGTTCACAAAGATCACGGTCAGTTAAGCCATTCAACAAACAGTACGTTGAACGTAACATAATAGGGATTTTTCCTATAAAAGTTTTCTGATGCTGTGTCTGCAACTGATCTTCCCCTTCCTTAATAACTGTTTTAGTTATATCCACATACAAGGGAGCTGAATACCTACAGAATAAAAACATCAATGTGTTACCTGCCAAGTGCTGCTCCAGGTTGTACAGATGGATAATGAAGGCAGTTGTTCAAGTACTCATCAGCAATATAAAGCATTATTACCAAATCATTGTCTGGATTTAACGATTACACATTGAAAATTTAACAGGGCAGTACCTACTACATTTTCAAGGCATTACTAAAATGAAAAACAAAAAAAATCACAAAATCTTAAGGGTTGTAAGAGACCTCGAAAGATCATCTAGTCCAACCTCCCTGCCAGAGCAGGGCCACCTAGAGTAGGTCACACAGGAACTCGTCCAGGTGCGTTTTGAATGTCTCCAGAAAAGGAGACGCTATCAGTTAATTATGCAGGGCCAGTCCTTCTCTGCATTTATCCACTACAGAGTTTGTTCTTACGTAAGGTTTCTCAGCCTGGCTTCATTGGGCATCATAGGCGATGGTGCTCCATCTCTTTCCCAATGCGTAGGTTTGGAGAGGTATATTTGTTCAAACTTCAACAGATACCGGGGCTGCAAAACAAGAAAACATTTATCTGTAACAGAAAAAACATCCATCTTGGTTGTTCAAGGGTGGCCTTAGAGCTCAATACCCAATGCTGCCACACATCCTCAGCTCGAGGTATGGAAACAATCCCCTCTTCAGATGACTAGATCAAAAACACACTCAAGAGCTTTTCGTGACTTCTAATCACCTCATTAATAACAGCACAGAGCAAACTGAAGGGTCAGAAACACTGGTAAAAGAAGACCAAATCGATCTTCTTCCTATAATAAAATAGCTAACAAACTCAAAATCTGCCAAGTTAGTGAATATATTAACAAATAGATCACGTCTTATGTAAGCCTGTTTAGATATACACTGTTCATGTGCCTTTAGATAAAACTGCTAGTTTTGTGATGCAAGAAGGTGAATCTGCTTCAGCGCAGACAAAGAGGTAGCTGACATTTCAGAAAAGGTCTGAGATTTCGTAAAGCTTTGCTCCCCTGCAGAAAATATAAAGGTTAACAGCTGTGGTTTAGTTCCACAGAAACCCTTTCACATGTTACAGTGAAATCACGGGCATGAATAGGCAGATATCTTTCAGCAACAGAACAATTCTCAGGAGATTCATTTTGCTGCCTAAATAAGAAACTAACTTTTCCAATTTGAGAAAGTAAAATACTGGCATTGGGGGCAAAAAGCAGCCAGGTACATGCCACACTTGCCACCTGAACCTCAACCACATACAGCATGTACACCAATTGCAAGACTGCGTAGGCTAGACAATTCTGCAATAATATACATAGAATAACTGAAGAAACACTAAGGACAATGAGAGAGATGAGTGTTTATCATCTGTTTGTCTAACAAAGAAGCTGAAAGAAATATCAGTTACCCTTTCTACAGGATAAGTTGTTTGCCTGCAAAGGAACAGTCAAAATATGAAATGAATTCAATGTTCAAGTGCCCTAAAGTTCCTTCAGATCTCTAGAGGGAAGCAGGGAGGTAGTGACTGACAGCTGGGCATGGATCATCACCATTTGCACTTATGAACAGGGATCACACCATGTGGGACAGAGATGAAAGCACCATAGCCATTGTAGAAGGTGCATACTCACTACAGAAGAGCCATCATGCAGCACAGGCCTCAGATAATTTGTTCTCCTTTGGAAGATGGTGCCAACAGAAGATGATGAGCAATGGCACTCTTTGAAAATACAGACTTAATTTTGGCTGAAGAGAACTTTTCAGCCACAAAACTTTCTTGCCATGATAAAGGTACCGAGAAACAAAATCCCACCAGAGTCACACAGAATCACAAAATCTTCAGGGTTGTAAGGGACCTTGAAAGATCATCAAGTTCAAGCCCCCTGCCAGAGCAGGACCACCTAGAGTAGGTCACACAGGAANTGCTCTACTCCCTTCATCATCTGACCCTGCGCTGAACTCTCTCCAGCAGCTCCCTGTCCTTCTTGAACTGAGGGGCCCAGAACTGGACACAGTATTCCAGATGTGGTTTCACGAGGGGAAGGAGAACCTCTCTCGACCTACTCACCACTCCCTCTGCTTCTAATACACCCCAGGATGCCATCGGCCTTCTTGGCCATGAGGGCACATTGCTGGCTCATGGTCATCCTGCTGCCCACCAAGACCCCCAGGTCCCTTTCCCCTACACTACTCTCTAAGAGTTCACTCCCCAGCCTGTAGTGGTACATGGGGTTATTCTTTCCTAGATGCAAGACTCTACACTTGCCCTTGTTGAATTTCATTAGATTTCTCTCTGCCCAACTCTCCAGCTTGTCCAGGTCTCGTTGAATGGCAGCACAGCCTTCTGTGCCACTCCCCCCAGTTCAGTATCATCAGCAAACTTGCTGACAGTGCCCTCTGTTCCCTCATTAACACAGTTTGCTTTTGGCTACCTGACTTACTGTATTACGCCCCTACCAGTGCAGTTTCATACAGTAAATGACAACATGAGCAGCAGTCAATTGTTCTTGGTCATTTCTCAGCTGAACCAAAAATTTCTCAACTGCTGGGACAGAGTAACTCTATAGGCAAGGGAAGTTCAATTCCACAGATAACAAAATTCTCTCATGTGTTTCTCAGACATGTATGCGACTATCTGGAAACTTGGCCACATATCTCAGACTGCAGAGAATTCAGACTTCTGTCCTACTTGAGTGCACAAGCAGTGTCGTAACTCAGATGTGTCTCCATCTCTCAAGATGGGGGTTGAATAAAACCCACCTACAATCACTTTGCATTGTAACAAACGCATCAGCTTTGCCAGAGGTCACCACTTACCGGCTCTTCCACTTCTCCTGTGGCATGCTGGGCTTCAGCTTGTAAATCAATTGGCGGAGCATCTTCAACAATTCTCTGCACAGACATCTGAATAAACTCATCAAAAGAATCCAACTGTTGCCTGACCAAACCCTTTTCATCAAAATAAGAGCTAAAAGAGAAAGTGAATTAATGAACAAGAGATCTTAAATTAACTCATATACTTCACACATCAATGAGCTTAGGATGTATTTTATCACAAAACCTCCAAAACCCAAGAAACACCATAAGAACCAAAGGCATTCCCTCTTCCTAAGGTGTGAGTTTCAAAGGATGCTCAAAAGTGCTACCAGTGGTTGAAGGCACAAACACTACAAAGCGACAAAGGTGCTGACACTTCTTGGCTAAGCTGTGACTGTACGCACAGCCTACCTTAAACTACAAGGGAGATATGATGACTGCAACATCAGCAGAAGTGGCTTCAGCTACAGTTGTCAACAAGGTATGTAACTTAGTATACTTTAACTCATTTCCCAAGCTGTGGTAAACTGAGGGCGTGGCTCTGTCCAGGTAACAGTTCTCACAACTTTTCTTTGCTTGGATCTCTCTGCTCCAGCCACTCAGAAATTCCCAGCTTCACTCCTCCTCCAGATCTCCCTTAGCCTTTGAAACATCTAGCTTCAACCCAGCACAACCTAACTGTAAAAATCAAAGTCTAACTTTGAAGCCCCACATCCTAACTTTTAACACAATGTCCTAAACAAGTCTGCTGCATGACCTCCAGACAGCAAACTCCTCTACCTCACATTCCCGAAGCCTGTCAGGGAATACACACTGCCTCAGCTTCTGCCCCTTGGCTGACAAGATCTTTAGGAAAATCTGGTGAGAACAACTTCCCTACCAATAACCTCAGCCTTCCCTGAGAAAAGCAACACACCCTTGTCTATTGTGCTGCTGCCAGCACCAACTGCTGTTGCACAAAGGGAAGAAGAGGCTGGAAGGGATCTCTGGAGGTCATCTTGTACTGTCACACCACTCGAGCAAAGTCGCCTACGGCTGACTGCCCAAGAACGTGTCCCGACATCTTTTGAACACATCCAAGGATGGAGACAAGAGACTCCAGGACTTCTCTGGGCAATCCATGCCAGTGCTTGGGTCGCCCTCACAGTAAAAAAGGTGTTTCGTCGTGTGGAGTGAGTTGTAGCTTTGGCTGCATCCTCTGGCTGAAGGACTTGCCTTAGTTCTAACTTCCACCTGACTGAAAGCAAAGGTAGCTCTCTTCACCGGGCTGCAAAAGAAATTACTTCCTTCTGCCTCCAAAGTGGCTCATCACTGCTCTCCTTGTCCAGACTATCAGCGGGAGCACCCCTGTAGATGTCCATGAACGATGCAATTAGCAGAAGCCCTATTTACTCAGTTCCACACAGCATCCCACTCCTGGAAAGTGACGATAAGCTGCAGGTCCTGGATGTTACGTTCCTGCTAGAAAAACACTAACACTGTGAAACGGCCAAGAACAGACTTCCTAACGCCAGCATCTGCGGTGAGAGCAGCGAGCAAAATCATATGCTAGACGTGGAGCGAAAACCACTTCTTACTTCATTTAAAGCCCCTTTGGGGATTCGGTGAGGCTTCTTAGTCCCTAATGACAGCCCCACCGCTTCTACCGAGAGCCCCGCTGCTCCACACACGCCCAGGCACACGGTCCCGTGCCGCCGCGGCTGCGGGCAAACGGGACGGCCCCTGGACGGCCAGAAGCGCACGCGCCGAGGCGTCAAGGACAGCGAGTGTTCACTAGTCACCTAATAACGATCCAGCAGGCTTCTTGCCACAAGTCGGGAGTGATCTCGTCGTCGTCTTCGTCGTACTGCATATCTGCCGAGGAAGCACAGTCCTTCAGCCAGGCCGCGGCCATCCCCCCCCCCCCCCCCCCCCCCCCCCCCCCCCCCCCCCCCCCCCTCCCCCCCCCCCCCCCCCCCGCACCCC
>WBNH01011761.1:2224-23302 GCA_013401255.1 Urocolius indicus | reverse complement strand
AGAGAGAGCTACAAGGTCTTTGAAATGCCTGTAAGGCCTTTGAGGATGTGTGGAAATCAAAAGTCTAATGAGGAGGCAAATGCAGTTAACCCTTTTTTCCCTTTGAAGAACAAAGGAGGCTGCAATAATACTGATATGACAAAGTGTTGAAAAGAACATATTTTTATAATGGAAGTTCATTTCCCTGTCTTTATGGAAGAGTCACGTGACCCTGCAATTTTGAGCAGCTTGGTCCTTATTTAGAAGCCAAAGACTTGGCAAACCTCCAGAATTCTGTTTCCATAACACAGAAAATGCTGTTTGAGGGTACAATCCAGGATGAACTGAGGGAAAGTTCTGCACCCCTGACATTTAGAATGTAGGAGCAGGGCTTCTTTGTTGCTGCAAACAGTGCAGTACAGACAGGAGCTTCTGCAACCAGATAGGAGGGTTTGTTAGAGGGACAACTGAAGAAATCTCATCAGCTCATTTTGTCTTACAAATGCCAAAGCCCACCTTAATGTCTGCAGAAGTACTTGAACATCTAATGACAGAGGTAACAAAATCAGATTTACAGCTGTCCAGTTTGTTTCCTTCCCCAGTTCCAGAACAGGAATATGTTCAAATCCTGTAGTGCTCTGTCTAGATTGGATCTTCTGTGGAAGGGAGGATGGGGAGGTCTGTGTGAGGCTGATCCGTAAGCAGTCCAGGGTGGGGGATGGAGGTTTGTGCCTACCCCAGGAAGGGCCACAGCCCTGCAAGGCCAGGCCACAGAAGGAGTGCAGGCTCTGCCCCAGGTTCCTCACCATCAACTCCTCTCCCTGCACAGGAGGAGCTGTCTAATGTCAACCTCTCCAAGTTCCGCAAGATCCAGCACGAGCTGGAGGAAGCCGAGGAGCGGGCTGACATTGCAGAGTCGCAGGTCAACAAGCTCCGAGCAAAGAGCCGCGAGTTTCACAGCAGGAAGATAATAAAAGAAGAGTGAGGCTGTAATGAAGCATTAAAGTGACTTGAGGGCTGCACAAAATGTGAACCTCTGGGTCACTTTCTTCTCTAATTAGTCGTTGTACCCCCCTCAGTAGAGAATAAAGCCGTAGATTCCTCTGCACACACACTATGAACAGCGTTTTCTTTGTTTTTTCTCCTGATCCAGCTTTGGGATATTTTATAGCAGAAAGTGTCTTCTTACTTTTCCTGGCTGAGGGAAGGGAGATGCCAATGCAAACTCTGACTACTGATAATCCAGCCTTGTGCCCTCTTCCATGTGCTGCAGCTTCTTGCCCTACTCCTGCTCTCACATCCTCTAAACACTTTTCCCAATGACCTTTCAGCACAGCTTACTTCCCATGGGAGAGGCAAGAGGGGGTGATCCCTCTGCCTTTGAACAGTTCCTTGCCAGAGAGGATTCCAGCACACAGAGCGCAGTTTTGACACCCTGTCAATGTCCCTAAGTTGTGCCATCTCTCTCAGCCTGAAGCCCCTCAGCTGCTGCCACCTGCTCCAATTTCCCTGCATCAGGCAAACCCCCGAGCCCTGCCTGGGGCCTCATACAGGAAGGACTCATCCCTCAGCATATCACTGCAAAGGTCAGCCTGTCCCCTCTGGCTTCCCAAGTTGCACAAAGTATTGCTTCCACAAGAGAAAAGCACAACACCCATGGGCCTACCCCTCCCCTCCTTCCTCACAGACTGTTCCTGCTTTTGACCAACCAACAACCTAAACAGAAGTGATTTTTTTGAGAAGACGGGGAGGGGTTGAGGGCAGGAGGGAGGGGGAAGTTGTCAAACACTTTTTCCTCCATTGAGACACTGATCTGCACAGCAGATGCTCAGTGAGCACGTACAAGTGCGGAGTGTCCTGTGCTCCATAAGCCAACTCGACTGGATTATTCCAGTGTATTAATCCTGGTGTGAAAGACACACAGGCATTGCCAAGGTGTGTTAAAGAAAACCTTAACATGATGTTCTCCTAGAACTGACATGTCTTGGCTTCCAAGTAACTCCTGCGCCTTTTTTTCAGAGAGATGACACAGCCTTGGAGGATTGCCTCATAATGCTCAGAGTGCAGGGCAGTGTATACAGGGAGGTAAAGACGGGTTGGTGGTAAGTGAGGGCTCTAAAGTGAATGTGGAAATCTTTTCAGCAGTATCAACTTACACAATTGCACCACTGTTGCAGCTCTGTCCTGGTCTGAAGCATCCTCTGCCTGTCACCCCAGCTGACGCCAGGCTGTAGAATCCCTTCAAAGCAGACCCATGTGAAGTGAATGAGAAACTCACAAGCAGCATCTCAGGAGGTAACTTCATCTGTCACTGAGAGGAAACAAGAAGCTGTTAGCTGTAATGGCTTGTAAAATATCTTGAATTTTCTTTACAGATAGACCCTGCAGCATTCTTTGCCTCACGTTATCTCCACCATATAAGCTTGAGGATGTGTCATCAGAGTGAAGGAACGCAGCCAGCAAAGGCAGGCATAGAGAAGTGAGAAGAAGGCAGTTGTGAAGAGGAGTTAGCAGACTGATAGTTCCCGGCCACACTCGTAAGTGTGACCTGTGGTGATAGTTTCTTTGATGCCTTGTACAAAAGAACTGCTGCAAAGGACAGCAAAGTCACTGAAGAGGCAACTCTTGTATCATGGGTACAACTGTGTTTGTACTGATCTACTGTAGCATTCTTTAGACACTGTTTTGCCAAGTAAACTGTTTCTCCCTCTAGTCCTCTTCTGTTCCACTGGCATGCAGTTACACACCCTCTGTCATCTCTCTCATGCATATGGTTGAAAAGAAAGCAGGCAGCTCTAAGCTCAAGATCAGGTACATACCCTCAGGCAGGGTTTGCCAGGAGCACAGCAGGGCTGTACCGGTGGGACTGAGGCCTGGCCCTGTGTCCCTGGCAAATCCAGAGCTCCCTCTTTTCCCCCTTCTCCTGTGCTCTGAGTTGCTACCAAATGTCACATCAACCTTCACAAGAGTCATTCCCAGAGGAGGAGACAAGACCACTGAGAGCTCTGGGGGAGGCCCATGCCAGAAAGATCATTCTGTCAGTTGCCTCTCTCCATCCTCAGTGCCAGAAGCTCAGAATAGCCCTGCTCTTGCAAGACTCCTGCACGGGGTCATGCTGCTTGTGGAGCTGATCTGCTCCCAGGAATAGCAGCCGAAGACATTCCTGGGCGGGTAGGTTGCCGTCTATATCTCAGTGCAACGTGCTGCCACGTAGCAGTGGGACAGCTGTGCTGTGCCCTAAGACACCGAAGGCTATTCTTACCCCAGAGAGCCTTGCTCTGGCACAGCTCCTTTCTCAGCTTTAAATGTTACAAACCAGAAACAGGCCCATGTGTGCTCACCATGCCCTCCTCAGTCATATTGTCCCACGGGGAACACCACAGCTGTCCAGGTACTTGCAGTGTTTGTTTGGGGCTCAGTTTGTGCTGGACAGGGACATCAATTCTCTAGTGAACCAACAGATGAAAAAGATGGACTGGGCTGTTGCTCAGCCTGGGTCTTGTCACTTGACAGTAAAGGTACAGGTATGTTCCTTTAGGAATCCTTTGCAGAAAACCGATGGCATTATTATCAGGGGTCAGGATCAGGGGGTAATGGTGAGATGGCTGCATCAGGCTCCTTTCTGTCCCTGTCTCAGGGAGATCAGCCAGGCAGCAGCCAGCCAGGCTCACTGCTCAGGACACTCATTGCCAGGGGATGGCAGCATGGAGCCATCAAGGGAGATCCTGCCCTGGGAGGCTGGCTTGCTGCAGACCAGCAGCTAGCTCTCACTTAGATTTGGTGCTTTTAAAGCTGGTGAAACATCTTGACTCATGTATTATAATCAATTAATATCAGAAAAGTTAAAATTCAACCAGGTAAGCCAGACAATTTCATGTGTTGAGCACTGTGACAAGGCAAAGTCAGGTGGCAAAGGACAATGAAAGCCTGAAAATGTTAGGATTGCTGATGCAAACACTCTGAGCTGACAGAAGCAACCACTGCTCAGTGTGCAGGGCCTCATTTGCCCAGGGCCCTCTGCCCAGAAAGGGACCACACAGGTGTTTGGAAGTGTACAACTGTTAAAAGGACAACATAGAATATTAATGGCCCTGCCATCTCCACCACACAGCTGGTAGAGCAGCCTAAGGAGAGAGATTGCAGCTCTTTTGAGAGCCATGATCTGCCTGGACCTTCATGTTGCAGGTATCAGGAGAAGCCCCAGGCTTTGGGTCACCCTTAGGGTGACTGTGAGATCTGGCTTCCAGAGATAAGGACTTGTTAGATGCTTAGGCCAGTGAGGGTGACAGAAGGCCCTTTGCAGCATAAAGTGTAGGCAAGTCATTCACATAGTCTACCTTTATGATACTTCAAAACACAGAAGTAGTTAAAATATTCATCCCCATGAAGAGGATGTAAAAATGGCACTGCAAACCCAAGCAAAGCCTACCTACACCTTTGCTGTTTGAAACAAAAGCAGAACAAGGCTATAGTGAGAAGAAATCCTACCTCTCATCTCCCTTGTTTGCTTCTCCTATCCTGTGGTTTCTTCTTGTAGAGGAAGTCCGGGGCTGGGATGAGAGTGATCTCCTTTCCCTCTGGTACATGTCAGTAGGATGGGAGACAGGGCTGCTGTGAGAGGCAGGAACGTTCATTAGCACACACTTGAAGCACAGGCTGTCTCTCCTTTAGCAGGTACAGGGGCATGATAGGAGAAGGTCAGTGGGGCAGGACAGAAAGTGCTGAGGGCTTTGCACCTAGTCTAAATGAGTTTCAGGGAGAAAGAGTGGGAGTCCTGAAAGGTAAATGCCTGTCACAGGCACAGGCATTAGATGTGCTCCTGGAGCATACCTATCAGGCAAAACAAAGTGTGGGACAAAAGGGAGATGTACTTAAACAGCATTTTCCTTGTTTGACACTAAAAATTACTGAAGACATGCTCAAAGACTTCCCATGTAGTTAATGCTGATAGCAGCATGGCAGCATGTGTGGACCCCAGGTGAGGCAAAGGCTGGGCAATGGCATGGTCCTGTCTAGAAGTCTTTGAAGCGGAGGCTGCAGGCACAGAAGCCCCTGTCAGCTGCAGTGCCCTATGATCATCTCTTTCCCGTTGCTGACAGGAGTGAAGTCTTTCTACTTTTACCGTGGACTGTGGCAATGAGGCAATGAGATTGCAGGAGGAGAGGGCTTGGGAAGGCCAAGGGCAAATAGATGCCTTATTTAGGTGAGCTGTGCCTCACGCCCTTGGCTCTGCGAATCCCCTCTCCAAGTAGGAGTCTGTGGCCAGAATGTGACATTTCCTTCATGATATAGCTACTGAGATAGTAACATGAGCTTGCCAGACACCTGGGTCTCCAGGGCCAGAAGTCTCCAGGATAAAGTACACAATTGTCAGCAAAAAGCGTTTAGGTATCTTGTCCTGGGATTTCTGATAGCTTTGAAAGCAAAGATATTCAGTGCCACACTTAGGAACTGCACCATAGACCTGCCAAACTAGCTGCCATTTTATCCACACTGATTGTCATGTCTGCCTGCTGTGACTACCTCATAGGGTTGTTACGATGTGGGCTTTGTGAAGGGCCTGAGAAATTGTGGGAGAGGGGCATCCAAGTGCTCTGGCAGGGCAAAATGCATCAGAATTAGAAGTAGCACTGGGAAACTGGCTTTCAGAAGGAAATTTAATTGGGAAAAACCAAGTACGTTTGGGAAGGTTGGATGAGATATACAAATGCATGGTTTAAGGCAGTTGAACTAAGAAGGAAGGGAAATGAGGATTGTAACATACCACAAATGAACACTGAAAAACAAGGACACTTTTATATTTTTGAAGGCTTCTAGGTTTCTGGTTTTTTTGGTCTGTATTAGTGTTTCAATGTTATTGTTGAAGATCCAGAAAGTTTCTGTGGTATGAAACAGTTCACATTTCAGTGGGTTGTATTTTGCACAAAACAAAATCATAGAAATATTTACCATAAATTAGAAATATCTTAAATATATTATCTGAAAATTATCATATTCTTTAGGATTTGGAACTTATATCACTCTTATAGGACATTTTATTGTGCAGGGTTTTTTTAGTATCCTTGCAACTTGCTGTAATTTTTAATCAGAACTAATAATCTCAGCCATGGAGTGCTCAAAGCCATCTTTACATAGGTTGTTTTAGCCCATTATATTGCTCTGTGCTCGAATTACAGTGGAGCTTTATTAAGGACACATGTAGAACACTGGTGAGAAACTGAAGTTTTCTTGACCTGGGATTATCTGCTATGTGTGGAGTTCAGGGACTGCTCTGCACTAATGCACTGCTTTTAGATTTAAGCTGACATCTGATCCATATTTGGGCAAAAGGTCCTGAAAAAGGTGTTGGTCTGTATTGGTCATAAAGAAAGACCTCTCAAAAATTTAAAATAGATGCAGGTAATGGGCTCAGATAGAGTTTCTGTTCCATATTGTACAGCAGGGGACTGGCAGGTGATCTCTGGAGGACAAAATCAGTGCTCTGGTAATAGTAGTATACACAGCAGAAAACATTTCACATCAGACACTCTGAGAGTACAGTAAAATTCACCAGTTCACGCTGTGAGCTGTGCTGGGGACGTAGAACCCCAGGCACAGAGGAAGTTACCTAGCACCCAAGTGTGGCTGTTCAGGTCTCATGACAGTTTTCTTGCACCCCTCACAGAATAAGCACTTCCCTCAGCCCCAGCAGCACAGCCCCAAGCACAGCACAGTACTGCTGGGAGAAATACAGTTCAGCACATATGAAGGCTTGGGAGCTGCAGCCCAAAGAGGCAAAGCCCAAGCTTAGCTAACATGTGAGTCAGCAGTGTGGGGTCATGGGATGGCTCTGCTCTGAGAGCCTACCAGGCACTCTGCTTCAGGAATTATATGGCCAACTGGAGGGATTTGTCAGGGAGTTGATCTGTGCCTGGCATGGCAGTGACCAAAAGAAGTGGCCATTGCACTTAGGTGACTAGGCTGATATTAAAATAGTCTAATTTTACACAAACAAGATATTCTGTACTCAGTGAAAAGTGTTATCCTATTATTCTCCAAACCAAAAGCAAGTTTTGAGAATCCTTGTTCTTCCAACGTGAGGAACAATTGTAGGAATTGGCAATAGGAAATGTCTCACATAATATCAAAACTACAAACTCCTTCAGCTTGAGAATGCATTGCATATTTTCAATAGTTTTAATGTTCAGAAGACTTTCCTTTTTTTTTAATGAAGAAATCGGTTAAATATGTTACAGATGTAACTTTAACATCCACTTATAGCAACAAAACCTAGTTGTGAAAAACCAAACAAATCTGTTTCCATTGTGTAGCCCCTCCCTACTTCTCTCACAGGTGTACTGCCAACACAGAAACAAGCCAATTAATCAAGAAACTGGAAATTTTAGTTTATAATGCTGTTCTCATTTCTTCTCCTATCGTGCCATTCTCCAATTCCTTTTGCCTTTTCCTTCCCCTTCCCTTGCCTGTTCACCCCACTCACCTGTTCTGTAACTGAAGCTGTTCGGCTGCCTTGGCATGTGAAGAAAAGGGCATTCTGAATGTCACCTCCTTGGCCAGGACCTACTGCTCACATATCTGTCTCTGATATTTGCTGTGGAGACAGAAGGAATTCGAGTAACCATAGAAATCTCATGCACACTCAAGAATTGTCCCTCTTTAATTCTGAAAGTGTTATGTGTGAAGTGTCTCACATCTCAGCTTAACTTTGCCCCCCCTTTCACTTTTCTTTGCAAGACTATTACTCAATGAGCAGCAGTACTTAGGTGTCATCAGCCCAAAGACAAGACATTCCTTGGTTTAAAACCTACTTTTGAAACTTCCCAAGTAGAAGTAATTCCTTTTTTTTTTTTCCTTTATGAGGTCATAATAATAACTGTATCAAGCATTGCAGAAATTAGACTTCAAACAAAGGAACAGTATCAGAATGTAGCAAGGCCATTTCAATCCATTCAGCCTGAGATACAAGGAGGTTCTGAACAGCAACAGAAACAAAGGTTAGCTCAGGTTTTTTCTTTGCAATAGCCAAACCAGTAACTGGCCCAACGTATCTTACATGTTACCAGTTTAGTAAGTCTTTTGTTTGTTAGCCTCATTACTGGCTTTTCCCTAGAAATTACCTCAAACTCCTTTCCTTCTACAACCTTTTTAGCACTGCTCAGCTGGAATCCTCAAATCCTTGAAGGATGTGTCTTAACCAGATTAACGACAAACACCCAGACTAGATATGCTGTGCCAGGAACAAAGAAAGATCTCATCATATTTCATTCAATTCAACACAATTACAACCTTTCCATAGAATAAAAAGAACTTTTAATGAAAATGCCCTTACCATCTCCAGGATCCAGTGCCCAGCCACATCTTAGCAGAAGTGTCAGAATGAAAACCTTTGCACCAGAGAATTAGTGTTCTGGCATTTCTCCTAGTCTCATGCCAGCATTCCAGGGAGGTCTTATTTTACCCGAGGATCTTCAGTGTGAGGCTACACATTCTTTGCCAGTCTGTTCATGAAGGATTCACAGGCACAAAGATCCCTCAGCATGTTTTATAAATATTAGCAACATAGCTGAGAACAGTCTTGCAATCTGCAAATCCCATCAGGAATGTTTTTCAAGATTGGTGTAAAAACTAACACTAAGCAGTAAAACATGGTGAATGTCTTTCGTTTTTAACAAGAAACTTGAGTTCTTATCTTTGCAGTTTGTGAGCAATTCAGCTCACAGACAAGCTGTTTTGTTGCATGTTGACAATTTGATTCCTTTAGCTAAGGACTTGTTTTACCCTAGCACTCATATTCCCAGGATGAACAATTCTCTGAATTCTCTCCAAAGATGCAGTCAACAAAAATAAATACCATAGCAGACAATCTTCAGGTAAATTTGCAAGACAGAACTCAGGAGTCACAGTTTCTCTGTACAAGGCATGATGTTACCTAACTTGTGGTGGCTCCTTTATGACTGGAATGAACCCATGAACTAGGACTTTCTTAGCTACTGCCCACTGCATGGATGTCCTAATGAACAAACAAATTTCGCCAAGACATGTCTGAAGTTGTTGGGACTGTACTGGGTAACCTAGTGAAAAGTAAAAGCTAATGAGACTGTCAAAGGTATTTGATAAGCATATAAAAATTATAAATTGCACAAAATTTCACTCCTGCACCATAATGAATGGTGAAAATGGACCTCACAACTTATTCTGTACTGTACTGGACTGCCACAGGGCAACTGGTTTATAGTAAGGTTTAACTTGGAGAAGATGTAAAATCCTTCCTGATCTATTGTAAAAAATCAGCAATGTTCCTCTTCAATCACTTTTTTCAAGTAATATAACAGTATGGATGAGTACGATATAAAGACCTGGGGCCTGTGGTTACTCTTTTCACAGAATCCCAGGATGGTGGGGATTGGAAGGGCCCTGCAGAGCTCATCCAGCCCAACGCTCTGCTAAAGTAACTTCCCCTCCAGCAGGGGCACAGGAACGTGTCCAGGTGGGTTTGGAAACCTCCCGAGAAGGAGCCTCCACACCCTCCCATGGCAGCCTGGGCCAGGGCTCCCTCACCTCAGCACCAAAGGACTTTCTCCTCCTGTTCCAATGGCACTTCCTGTGTTCCAGCTGGTGCCTGTTACCCCTTGTCTTGTCACTGGCCACCAAAGAACAAAGACCGGCCCCATCCTCTTCACACTCATCCTTTAGGTATTTGTCAGCATTGATAAGGGCCCCCCTCAGCCTTCTCTTTTCCAGGCTGAACAGCCCCATGTCCCACAGCCTTTCCTCAGACAGATGTTCCAGTCCCCCGATCATCTCGGTAGCCCTGTGCTGGACTCTATCCAGAAGTTCCTTATCTTATATTTGGCAGGTGATTCTGATTCTGAACAAAGGCCATGTTGATTTCTTCTGCTAATGATCCCATTGAAACTCATGGATAAAAATAATGCAGAAGGCATCACACTTCCTGGTCAGGAAATTTCCTTCCACACTGGAATGTTTTGAACTCAAGTCTCCAGTTGACAACGCAAACTCACTTGTTGTGAGATTCTGCCTGGCTACAGGCTGGAAATTTGTGTCTGTGTATCTTCCCTTTGACTGTAATATGTTGTTAAGTATTTCTCTCCTTCTGTTTGCTAACACAGAGCCTAATGGAGGAGACGCCCTATCTTAAGGACTGTCAGAGATTGAGGCAGCTGCCTGAACTCTTCCTTAAGATGGTTCTATTTTCAGTGTGCCCGAATCTCTTCTCCATGGGAAATGTCAGCACTGCAGCACTTTGCCCATGCCGGGACATTCTGTATCCAGTGTCTGCTCTCACCCTGCTGCTTCTCTTTTTCATTGTGCTGTCCAGCACTGCAGGGACAGTAAGAGAACTGGGAGAAAATTAGTGGTGGGGAGGCTCTGTTATGAAGTGGAGGCCAGAATATGTGTTGATGCTGAATGCTTTTGACAGTGTATCTCTTTCCAGCTCTGCCATGCATGCACTGGTGCTTGAAGCAGGAGCCAATTTCTGCACTGAGCACTGGGCACAATGCATAGAAGTGGAAATGGCAAGGTGTGCTGAGGAGACAGTGACTCAGATCTGCTAAACTGAGAATTGCCTTAAATAACCTTTCCTTTACAGGTTGAGAATCCTTTAAAAAATGCAAATTTGCACAGTTGCATCCATTGTAACAACACTGGTTCTCTGCTTACTTTCATCAGGAAGATGTGCTTCCATCCAGCATCTATCCACATCAGTTTTAGGTGCACTGCTCAACTTTTGGTCACTTGGCAGAGTAAAGGGGCACTTGTGCATAAAAATATCCCAGGTCTATCAAAACCTTGCAATATCTCAGAAAGTCAATAGAAAGTCCAAATGTGTAGGCAAGCATCTGCAGAAGCTGTGGGCTTTGTAGTGTGTTGTGTTTGGACAGAGCACACATTCCCCTCCTGGCAAGTACCAGGGTAAAAAGAGTTAAAATAAGACACCTGGGAGTAGAGAACCAGGTGCATGTCTGGGCTGCTGAAGGACCATTCCTGACTCCTAGCTCTACTGTAGCCCCTACAGAGAGTCAGACTCCTTCCTAGGCCTGGGAGCCTGCCCAGAGTCCTGGACACTTCTCAGGGAGCTGAGGAAACTGATCTAGAAGGAAGGCAATATACACCTGTGCTGCCCGGCAATGTAGTGACCAAGTGAAGCAGCCACTGCAGATTGAGCTCTGGAGAGTCTGGGAGATACATTTTCCCAAATCTGCTTGCTTAGAGCTCAAATAGTGTGCACAGTCCAAACCTCATGGTGAGACAGGTGCCTTTAGTGGGATGAGCAGCGACTCTCCTCAGGACAGGGTTGCAGTCAGAGCACCTGACACTATGTCTGCCAGCTACGTGGTGGCACATGGCTATCATTGCTTCATTTCACAGAATCACAGGATGGTAAGGGTTGGAAGGGACCTTTAGAAATCGTCAAATCCAACCCTAATTCTGACCCATTGACTTCCATGCTCTTACCCAAGAAGTCTGTTCCTCACCTACCCTGTAGCAGGAGCCCTCCAGCTGATTTGATGTGTGATGGAAAGAGTATTCGGAAGGTCACCTTAGGCAGGACCTGCTGCCCAGCAGTGATCACTTCCAGAGACATTAACTGAGACTATAAGAGACATTTGAGTAACTGTGCAATTCAAGCACTCACATAAGTGCAGCCCAACTGCAAATGACAGATCTGTGCTACCAGCCACTCTACTTACCTTTCCAGTCAGGCAAACTGATCTTTCTTCTCCAAGATGCTCAGTCACTTTCAGGCTGCAGGAACCGTGTAAGAGTATCATCACTGGAAAGAGAAGAAACAGCAAATAGAAGAAGCTATGAATCAAAGTCCCAAAAGGAAAGACACATTAACTTCCATTTTCTGTGATGTGAGGTTAGGGAAGACCTGCAGAAATTGTTCCCTGAGTGGAGAAGAGGAGGTGGCATAAGGCTATCCAGTCTCTTCATGGCTATCCTGAGATGTATCTCAACAAACACCTATGTGAAGCAGACATGGTATGCTAGGCATGGAGAATGTGGATTCCACATGGCTTAAGGCCCCTCAGCAGAATAAACAAGCTTCTTAATGAGGAAAGTGTGTCTGTACCATAGGCAGGCTCTAGCACTCAGCCATGTCTTAGCAGAAGGGCAAGGAAGAGTCTTCCTCCAAAGAGTTAGCATGCCAGCATTTCTGTTCAGCTTGAGCTGGCATTCCTGGGAGCTCTCCTTTTACACAGAGGACTACTGTCTGATGGACTACACTGCTGAAGTGGAGGTTGGGTATTGAGTAGGAAATCCATTCTCTGGAATGAAAAAATACAAAGGAAGGAAGGAAGGAAGGAAGGAAGGAAGGAAGGAAGGAATTGTAGTTGCTGTACTGACACACTGACATCTCATCTCTGTTGTGACTACCACTTCAGCAAACAGTGTCAAGCCTTGGCACACATCAGCCTGAGGGTAGATCTTCCCTGTTGCAGGATCCACTGGCAATTCACACAGCCCTACAGGCATGCTCTGTTAATCCAGATAGCATGGTTGATAACCACACCAGCATGCTGCAAATCCCACAGGGACTTCTCTTTCAAAGTCATCTTTATTTGCTTTTAATCGTCTTCCTGCCAAGGTGTCAACCACACCAAGCACGGCCCACACACCTGAAACTGCTTTCTGTTGTCTTCCATTGCCTATAACTGGGACTGAGGTGTCAGTGCAGAGGTCAGCTTTGGTGCTGAGCACAGAAATTCCCCAAAACCTTCCACTGCCACGGCAGTTTCTTCTTCAAGTGGTAGCCAGCACGTGCATTCATGCTGTGGACTTGCATCTGCTACTACCATTTGGCCAGAGAAATGTTCCATCAAAGGACAACCTCCTCCAACACCATCCAGCTGCATACAGGGTTAGGTAGAACAGTGTGTTTTGTGCTACAGTCCATCTTCACCCTGAGCAGTCAGGCAGCCTCCCACATCTTCCTTTCTGGAAGCTGCTCTCTGCAGCTTCCTGGCTTCTGCTTTGTAGTTCTTCTCTTTTAAAAATGGTCTGCTCTTGAAATATTTTTCACCCTAAATCTGAATAGAAGTTGACTCATCACTTCTCCTTGACTCTGCCCACAGTTGATTAGACACACTCCTTATACAGGAATTTTCTTGGAAGTATTTTAATTCTTGGAATTGTTCTCATTGTTTAAACAGAGTAACAAGGAGGTCCCTGGAATCTGCCAACCAGTCAGCCCCATCTCAGTGACTGGTAAGATCATGGAACAGACCTTTGTTGAAGTTATGTCAAAGTCTATGGAAGATACCAGGTCATTAAAGACAATCAACATGGCTTCCCCAAGAACAAATTGTGCCTGATTGGAGCTAGTGACTTTCCATGACAGAGTGACTGCATCAGTGGCTTGCACAAGAGAAGAGTAACAAATGTCATCTACCTGGACTGCTGCGAGGCCTTTGGTATGGTTCCCCACAACATCCTTGCCACTAAATTGTCGTCATAGGTAGTGAAGGGCTACAGGGACCTCCCCTATCTCCTGACTTGATTGACACCATTGCTTGATATATGTGTTTATGGTAGGTAGATATGTGAGGACCAGGCTTAAGCTGTTTAGAACACTGCTTTACATTTTCGAGTCTATCATGTTCTTAAAAATATGTACTAATTGAGGAGGCACAGTAAATTGTTAATTACTTGACTGTTAGTCACTAAATATTGCATGTCATTCTTACTCAGCTCTGTACCTAATGCATTTTGGTGTGTTCCTCAGCTTTCAACAGCAATGTTTAGAAAAATAATGTAAATGTTTCTTTGGTTTTTTTTCTGTATCTCAGTTCCCAAGAATGCCATATGTAGGAATTTTGACTCCAACACATTTTGTTTAACTTGTTTCAAAAATTAGATGAACATAAGAATGAAATTAATTTCACAAGAACTTTTTAGCTTTTATTTTCTCACAGTTTATCTACTGCTCCTAATTCATTCTTTCATTAGCCTCAGAGCATCATGTGGAAAACATCAATGTTATCCTCACAATGCTACTGGTAGAGTTACAGAAGTCATGCAATAAAAATCTGTCTTGAGTTCAGGAGGAAATCACTGGAAACACAGCAATAGAATCCATAAATCCTACTTCCAAGTGCCTTGACTAATTGACATTCTCTCCGTAAGTCTCTTGTCAAATTATTTAGAGCCAAGGCATTCACATCATTGGTAAGATACAAAACATTTCTAAATATATCTGGTCAAATCAAATGACGATTATGTCTTCAGTTAAGTTTGCCAGACAATGCTTTGCCAAATAATGTTTGCCAAAACATATTTTGACCGAAGAAAGTGGAGGAATCTGGAGCATCTGCCAACCAGACTCTATAAAAGTGTCTTTGCAGTACTGCGCCCCGTCTTGAAGAAAAGTTTCAAGGTAAGCGTGCTGGGTCTAGTGATTTGTTGAGACATCACACTTTATATTGGATATTACACACTATATTTTTTCCCTCTGAAACTGCTTCCAGATAAGTTTTTTTTTATCTGCTTTCAAGACATCTGTGTATTCTAAACCTATATCTTTTTTTTAATTCTACACGAGAATAAGACGGTTCCATGAACATAATTTATATTCTCAAATATGACACTGCATAATCTGTAAAGCTAATGTACAGTCTGTACAGTGTCACAAGGCACAAATATCAGTGATTTCTAAATGGTTATTCTGTACTTTTCAAGAATGAAAACAAGATTGTTCTTTTCTGGGTTTAAGTCATCAGTCAGGAGGAAGACTGGTTTTACTAGTTTTAGCAATTCTAGTATGTGCTTAGTTTTGAAACATTGGAAAAGGTCTCCTTGCAAGCAAGGTACATTAATGATCCATTGATGTTACTTTTCATTTGTCCTAGAAGCATTCTGTGTCGACAAGCCTTGAACAAAGTTCAGCCATGGCTACAGACGCTGATATGGCCGCCTTTGGGGAGGCGGCTCCTTACCTACGAAAGTCAGAAAAGGAGAGAATTGAGGCCCAGAACAAGCCTTTTGATGCCAAGTCATCGGTCTTTGTGGTGCATCCCAAGGAATCCTTTGTAAAAGGGACAATCCAGAGCAGGGAATCAGGGAAAGTCACCGTCAAGACTGAAGGTGGAGAAGTGAGTAAAAACCAAGGCTCAAAAACTGTATGCAATTCCCTGTCTTGTTTAGCTGGCATATATAGATGTTTTTCTTTGTTTGACAGACTCTGACTGTGAAGGAAGATCAAATCTACTCCATGAACCCTCCCAAGTACGATAAAATCGAGGACATGGCCATGATGACCCACCTCCACGAGCCCGCCGTGCTGTACAACCTCAAAGAGCGTTACGCAGCCTGGATGATCTACGTGAGTACCAGCAGCAGGCTTCCTTTGGGTAGCCAGCAGGAGCTGCTCTGCCAGGCTCAGGGGAAGCCAACGTGCTGTCTCCCTTCCCCACAGACCTACTCGGGGCTCTTCTGCGTCACCGTCAACCCCTACAAGTGGCTGCCGGTGTACAACCCGGAGGTGGTGTTGGCCTACCGAGGCAAGAAGCGCCAGGAGGCCCCTCCACACATCTTCTCCATCTCCGACAACGCCTATCAGTTCATGTTAACTGGTGAGTTACTTGATATTCTTTTAAATTGTGTGTCTGTGAACACTCACTGAAGAGAAAACAAGACTTTTCACTAAAACTAGTTCAGTTTGAAGATCTTGGGAGGCTGGATGTTCTCTCCTAATTGAAAATATTTTCTTTACTGGGCACCATTGAGATCACATTAGAATTTACTATTCAAGACATTGGGAGGACACAGCTTAAAGCTGAATACATTGTCAGATTTTCCTTCAAAGAAGCTTGAATAAAACTTTAAAGTTCTTTTTTTCTTAGTTGGGAGATTTGTTCTTTGCCTTATTTGCTTTGCAGGACTGAAAGTCACTAGGGTAGAGTTTTGTAAATGAGATTGTGTTTAAAGAGAAAAGAGATTCAACATTGAAGTTAACACTTCATACGATGGTTTTACATAAACTCAGGAAGCAGTCTTAGACATCACAGTGAAACCTTGTCTGGAAAATCAACCCTTCCTTCATCTCAGAAACATTTTCTTCTTCTCCATTTATTAATACAAATGGAAGCAATAAGAAAGAAGTGTAGTGAACACTTTCCTAGCAGTCTGTAAATCTCCAGACTTTTAAGAAAGTGCAGATCAGTCAGTAAAATATTAAACAGTGAGGTATGTTTTAATTTGTTAGAATAAATATCTACCCCCACTCTACCTCCTCAATTACTGTATTTAATTAAATAATTAATATTATTTAATTAAATAATTAATATTTTTTTAATTAAAAAGAAGGTAATTTGGAAGAGATTACTCTGAAAATGGAACAATAAGAAACTGATGTTTTGTTAGTGTGTGTTATCGTGGCAATATCTATGTAACTCATTGTACATTTACTCTTGCTGGCACCTTCAAGAGTTCCAACAGGAACTTGGTAAATGCAAACACAGGCTCTTTTCCATGAGAAGTTAGTTACCTAATGTCTTAACCTCTTCATATTGCATGGAGATTACTGGAAATCACCCTCCTACAGGCACAGAAAAAAAGTAAATCATCTGGCAAAAGCACTTTCTGTCAAAGGTAGTCCAGCTAGAGAGCATGTTAAGGTAAATTATTAAATACACGTACACTTTATTCAAAACATAACTCTGGCTAGTTAACGGCTAAAATACAAGAAGATTTGCAAAATTAAAGGCTTGAAAACAACTCGTGATGCACACAAAGATTTGTACTTGTTTCTTTTTCAATTACATAAGGAGCAGGAGGGCTTAAAATGAATCTGTAGAGTTTGTACAGACACAGCCAAAATTTAAAAAGAAACCTTGGAAAATGTAATGTCACATCAGCAAATCTACACGAGATTTTAATTTGTTTACCTTAAAGAAGTGTGGGAATTATTCATTTCTGGAACTCCTCCTTATAGTGGGATTCAATAGAGGAACATCTGATTGAACTGTCCTTAGGGAAAAAAAAACCAAAAGACAATAAAGTAAACACTATAAGAGTTTCAGGATAGAATTCAAACAGGCATTTCAGTGGAACTCTACAGATTCTCAATGTTCAAAAATTCTCAATGGAAACTGCCTGGAAAGTGGTGAATGTTTCACTAGTATTTGAAATGTATTGTCAAAAAGTTTTAAGGAACAACATACCAGTAAGCGTGGGTTTTGTAAAAGGCAAACTGCCAGCAAGGACAGTTACTGGGCATATGAATATATGTTACATCAATTAAACAAGATGCATTACTTTTTAAAGAGAAGTCTTGCCTTACATGTATGCTTACATTCACCACCAGCTGTGGAGTTGAGCAGATTCAAACAGAACTAGTTAACAAAAAGGAATTAATGGTAAAAGTAGGGTTTTTTTTTTTTTTCAGATGTAATAATAGAAAGATTTTATCAATGAAACACTGCTGGGTTGTTTTTTTTGAAATGATCTGGAAAGGGTGACAAGCTTTCCTTCAGGCCAGTAAAGATGAAGTCTAACAGTGAAGAATTTCAGAGAGACCTTTATGGCATTAAGTGATCAAATTAACATCCAGTGATGTGGCAACAAAGTTTGGTCAACCAGAATATAAAACAATAGGCATGGTAAAAAACCCCAAATGATGGGCTCATTGCTGAGAACTACTGCTTCTGTTACAGATATCCTTTCATACAGCTTCTAAAATTTTGGCTCAGCGATCAGAAAGTTGAAAGGTGGATATCACTGAGCAAGAAATGAGAGTCCAAACCAGGAAAAAATAAATTAGTGTATCATGGTGTTTACTCAAGGAATGTCTGAACCTCATGTGCTCTGCTCATTTCTGCCCATTTTTCTGTCTGAAAAAAGGGAAAAAAATATGTTGCACAAAGATGAAAAGTTTTCCACAAGTTATGGCAGGATGTTCACTCAGGTTACTCTAGATCAATGATTTATGCATGGTGAGGAGATTAATAGACAATGAAAGAGCAGATGACATTCACAGAACAAACCACCAAGTAGTTCAAAACCAGAGCAGACTGGATGATAAAACTTGAAGCAACACAAAAAGATCTGAGCATGGGTTAAAAAATACAGTAGTCAAAATTATGGAAAGCAAACTCAGCCCAATCTGTTACACATGAAACCATCAAATCTAGCTCTGAATCTACCAAAATTCAATATTCTAAATTATGGAGAAGTATTCTGGTTAAAGGGTACTACAGCTGGGACATAAGGTGAAGGCACACAGGTTTCTGAAGGGAATTAGCTGTCTAGAACTAATGCATATTCTAAAAGTCTCAGGAATATATATATGCAGGATATTTGTGACACATATTGATAATCTCCTTGTTTCTGCCTCTCCCACAGATCGTGAGAACCAGTCGATCCTGATCACGTATGTACACCCCCTCCTCGGAGCCCTGCAGGGCTGCCCAGGGCCAGGGCACCTCCTGCCTGACCACACGCTCTCTGCTTCTCTCTTTGCTTTGGCAGCGGAGAATCCGGTGCAGGGAAGACTGTGAACACAAAGCGTGTCATCCAGTACTTTGCAACAATTGCAGCCAGTGGGGAGAAGAAGAAGGAGGAGCAGTCAGGCAAAATGCAGGTAAATCGATAATGGCAGGAATGAATGCTTTCCTCTGTTCCTGACGTGATTTTTAGAACAGATACCCATCAATAATTATCATCCTGCAGGGAACGCTTGAGGATCAAATCATCAGCGCCAACCCACTGCTGGAGGCCTTTGGAAATGCCAAGACTGTGAGGAACGACAACTCCTCACGCTTTGTAAGTTGTTGCCTTAGGCAAAATCACTCATAATAACAGCAGTGATGGGATAGTGGTATGCTCTGAGAAGAAGGTAATAAAATACATCCAGGCTGAGTTGCTGCTGCTTCTCCCGAACAGGGCAAATTCATCAGAATCCACTTTGGTGCCACAGGCAAACTGGCTTCTGCTGACATTGAGACTTGTAAGAGGCTCTACTGAACTTATCACATTCCTTCCCAAACTCCTTTCAATACATGTGCGTTCCTGTGCCTGATTCCCTCCACTTTCCTTGACAGATCTGCTGGAGAAGTCCAGAGTCACTTTCCAGCTCCCCGCAGAAAGAAGCTACCACATATTCTATCAGATCATGTCCAACAAGAAGCCAGAGCTAATTGGTAGGAAGGAGCATTATGACTTTTTGAGGATGATCACTGAGCACTTGTTCTCTGTGTTACCTGGCTGGCAAAAACTAAGCCTATGCCTTGTCTCCTCCTGCTTTCAGACATGCTCCTCATTACCACCAACCCTTATGATTTCCACTATGTGAGTCAAGGTGAGGTCACTGTGCCCAGCATTGATGACCAGGAGGAGTTGATGGCTACAGATGTAAGTAACACAACACAAAGGTACCTGCTGCACATGAGTGACCTACTAGGGACACATATTTTAATTCATTGTTCTGACTACAGAGTGCCATTGACATCCTGGGCTTCACTGCTGATGAGAAGACAGCCATCTACAAGCTGACAGGGGCTGTCATGCACTATGGCAACCTGAAGTTCAAGCAGAAACAGCGAGAGGAGCAGGCAGAGCCTGATGGCACAGAAGGTATCAGCAGATATAGCAGCTGACTTAGTCAAGAACTCATCTGTCTGCAGAGATGATGTGTAGACCTCCAAAGGCAGGTCTTTGTTAGCCTCAGTCTCCACATAAACCACTGAGGGAAAGCATCTTTGATCATCGTCTGTCTAACTGCAGAGGGGCTTCCCTGATCATGGGGAATACTATTATTTTATCCAATGGGCTCAGCCTGAGAGGAGGAACTTGAACTTCGACACAGGATATCACTCTCTCTGTGAAAGCTTTACCCTACTAAGTCACCATGAAGTGAAATCACATTTTTGGTGAAATAAATCCTGCATTCTTTGCTGTGCAGAAATCCACTTTCCACAGAAAACGTGCTACATGCATGCCTCATCTATGCTGAGAGGCTTTTGGAGGTCTCCAGGGAACTATCAGACTCAAATGCAGACATCAATAGCTTCTAAAATTTACATCCTCTGATAAGACCATTAACTCTTAGTATGAGACTGGACCAATGCTTTCCCATTCCTAGAACTTGAACAACAGAGTTGTTCTCAATGGCCATTTGTACCATTTGTAGCCAATGTCCAAAGGTAAATGCTTCTCCCTGTCTCCCTCTTTAGTGGCTGACAAGGCTGCCTACTTGATGGGCTTGAACTCAGCTGACCTGCTCAAAGCCCTGTGTTATCCCCGAGTCAAAGTTGGGAATGAATTTGTGACCAAAGGTCAAAATGTGTCACAGGTAAACACAAGATTACTTGGAAATGGCTTGAAAGAGAATCTGAATGTGCTTTTTAGACTTTTTAGGAAGTAACTCCATTTCCTTCTTCTCTGTTATAGGTGAACAATTCCGTGGGTGCTCTGGCAAAGGCTGTCTTTGAGAAGATGTTCCTGTGGATGGTTATTCGTATCAACCAACAGCTGGACACAAAGCAGCCCAGACAGTACTTCATTGGTGTCCTGGACATTGCTGGCTTTGAAATCTTCGATGTAAGGAACAGGGGCACTGTGGACAAAGGGGAGTCAGGGAGGGGTCATGAGGATCCAGAAACACATTTTGTTTTCTAAAGATTCAGGTAGATAAAAGCTCTGCTTTCTGACAAGAGGTCTCAGCGGCCCTTGAGCTTGCAAACAAAGAGACAGTTCAAAGACTAAGGCTCATACAGGTGTGACCAATGCTCTTGGAGAAACTAAGGGAAGGGCATTGCTCTGGGAAACTTGTCAGCATGTTTCTGGTGTTGTGAATGCAGTGATGATGCTTCAACTTTGTGAGAGCAGAGGAAGCCCCAGACTGATAATCTGAGGGCAGACAAATTCTTGAATGGGACACAGAGGACCCACTCTTTGGGAGGTCAGAGAGCTGGGGCACCTGCATGTTGCTGCAGCTGCAGTTACTGAGTGATTTGGTTTTCAGTACCACAATAGGGATGAAATTTTTTAAGCTTGGTTTTTAAAGTAATAACAAAAAAAAGCTCCAGGGACAGTACATTTTACAATCGAGATCCTGCTCAGGAAAGACACACT
>WBNH01011760.1:0-16133 GCA_013401255.1 Urocolius indicus | reverse complement strand
CCTACCAATCTGTGCTTCTATGATTCTTTTTCCTTTTATTTTTAAAATATTGTTTAATTGTTTGATTTCTACAACTGCAATTACAATTCAGGGCCAGAAGCTGCTGTTCATGAAAAAATGGAAAGTGTAACTTGTTGTATAAACAGCTGAAGTTTGCAGAGAGATGTGAAGATCTCTAGTTCTGTGATTTGGCTAGATGTGTGCTCACAGCTTTCTCTGTCCTTATTACAAAGATTTAAGGAAATGTGTGCTGTCTGGAGCCCTAGTACAAAGGCAGGTGGATTTGTGAAGCTTTTACTTTCAGAAGTCAAGGGGTGATTTTAATGACTATTAGGCTGGAAAAAAAATCTGACCTTCAGAGACCTCAGAGATGTCATGACATCTGCATTGATCAAGGAAAGCAGAAATGCTCTGGGTAAAATCAAGTGCAAAACTGGTAGAGAAGGAGTGCATTTCGCTCACTGTTCTGTTCCCTTCCTAAGCTAGGGAGTGAAGGCTGAACACTCTCTTCACTGCTCCCTTCAGGATATTTGGTCAGAGCTGGAGTTAAACAGGTCTCCTCTTCTGTATTAATGGACATCTGGACATTACTTTAATAGGGGCTATGTCTCCAAACAGTATCATTACTATGTATACTTTGTAAAAGAGAAAGCTGAAGCACAAAGCATTTAAGTGATACAATTCAATTCCCATGATGGGACAAAATTTGAATTGTGCTCCATTTCCACTCCTATTTCTTATTAGAAAGAAAATAAAAGTTTTATTAACTGTTATTTACAAAAGTGGAAAACCAAATACAGTATTTTTAAGAAGCACAAATTTCTTTCTTTTCTTACTTAAAGAATTACTTTAAAAAATATATGCAAATGTTTATATGGTTTAGATTTATATCAAAAGTTGAAATGGGTCTACAGCCCCTTCTAAGGAACTCCACATGGAAATAGCTCTAAAATTACTTAAACAAAGCATAGGCAGCACAAATTCCTAAACTTATTACAGCAGCAATGGGCTACACAATGTGGTCACATGTGATTGAAAGTGTAAGATTAATAACAAGTCTCTTTGACTGGAGAAATGTAATATGATTCAGGCATCAGGCAAAGGTTTGCTGCTATGATATGACAGAGCTGTCACCTTTTACTATGTGGTGTCAAAAAAAAAAACCAAAAACAGAAGAAAAGAAGGAATCATAGCTCCCTTCTCAGTCAATTTTAATTAGATTGGAGGAGGAGAAGGTTGTTTGTGGAGGAGGAGCCACCACATGCTGGTGATGTCTGAACATAAACAGATAAATACAATAAAACATTGCTATTTCTGTGCCTCCATCTATCTTTTTTTCCAGCATACTTTTTCCTAGTATATCTTTAATAAGGAAATCAATGGGAAAAAACTCAACCAAACAAATCAAGCAGTATCTCTATGACTAGTTCTAGATCAGCTGTCTTAACTGGAAATCTTGGATGTTTACTCAAGGTATGCATTGTTTTTCACTGAGGCTCCCATTCCTGCAAATGCAGCCAGCTTTGTTTAAGGTCCCACACGCAAACAATTTAATTGATTTCAGGGGCGCTGCTTTCACTGCTACCACTGAACATCTGCTTAATGCTTGAAGAAGCAGCACCCTAATTTTCTTTTCCAAATAAACCTCCCAATACATAAAGTAATAACTGACAGACAATAATTGTGTAAAATGAATTCACCCCATATGTGTTTACAAGGCTGAGAAAACTAATATAGAGAGAAGTGTAGCTTTCAAAAATCTGAGAGGAATTTTGTCAAGAGATGCGTGAACAATCTTCAGAGCATTATATTTTGTCAGGGCATTTGTACCATGCTCATCCCTAGCGTAATCCTAGTGTTTGATGTAAGAATTAAGAAGGAAAAGAGTATGGGAGAATTGGCAAAATGGTCCTGCAATTAAGGTGCTGAGATGTGATTCACTGCCTTGTTCTCTTCCTATCTCTACAACAGCAAACACCCTTTGCAACCTTGGATTTTACTTTTCTATAAACTATAGAACAGGACTCATTACTGGAACTGTGTGTGCCTCAGAACAGTACCAATCCCAATGGAAAGGCAATGGAAAACGTTCTTTTCAGAGAGATCTATGAAAGGATGTAAAGATTTCTACTGCCATCTTCAACTTAATGTTACACAGAGCTTTCTCACACATGGGCCAAAATTATGCCAAAGTGAGCAATACCCCTTTCTCTCTTGATTTTACAGCACAAAACTTTGCCAGGCTTACTTTATCCCTACTTTCATCGGTTAGTTTATTAACTTATTTTGATTTACATTATTTTTCAGGAAGGGTAGAAGTTGAGCACAAGAGGGACAGAAGTCTCAAGGACTCAAAGTGAAAATAAGCAGACTGTGGAGTAGGAGCCTTTTGGAAATGTGATACTTTTCAGTGGGGGCACAAAGAAGCAGACTGAAACAGCATAATTGCAACATGTGCCTTTGGAACAAAACATGCAGTAACTGCAACCCAAGGCAGAGCCACAAGAGAGTCAAGGTCAAGTTGCATGAACAACCTTAACTGTGGCATTTCCTGAGTTTTACTTATTTGACTTTATAGCCTGAGCCTTTTATACTTCTAGTGATTTCCTATTGCATATATGAAACACATTCAACCTGCACATTCTTCATTAATAGCTGGTGTTTAAAAGGAAATGGAATAAACCCATGTGGGTTATAGATGCTTATGTGGCAAAAAAATCACAAGAGGAATCTGTAATATTTCTTTGGTCTTTTGTTTTGAGGAACTGCAGAGTGAAATATTGCCCTCAGGATAGGAAAAAAAAAGCTGCCTCAGTGTCACATGAGGAAATTTCAGCCTTTAGCTTCAGGCATTGCATCATAATCTAAGTGACCCTCTGTCCCTAGGTGATGTTTTAACACGTTTTCCCTCCACAGACATTATTTATAGGCTGGCAGAGACTGCAGACAGTGTGGTATGTTATATGCATGTGATGGGTTTTTTGAGTCTACGTGAGGAACATGAGGTTTGTTCATAACAATTCAGGCAGTTTTATTTTATGTTCTCTGAACAAGTGCACTCAGCCTTTTCATAATAGTTCTAGACAGGGTGGTGAAAGAAGAGTTTCTCATATCAGATGATAATGGGGAAAAAAGATCAAACCATCATTTAGAGACTTAAAACCTTTCCCTTTGTTCACATTCTATTCCTTGAAAAAAAAAAAGCCCCCATATCGATCTGAAAAAGACTAGTTGAGTCACTCTAGTGAAAGTTTACATGGATGTAATTTTAATCCAAACTCAGTCTTTTGCGTAGTATTTAAATTAGCAAATGTGAAATATGTGGTGTGTGAGACTGTGTTATGAAACTGATGGTATAGTTTGACTATTTAGGTTGATTTTTGTTTAGAGCCTTTAAAATGAAGGAGGTAGGCAAAGAAGGGGTTTGGAAGGGAAGGAGTGAGAAAACAATGGAAAAAAATCCTGATTAATATTGTCATGAATATTTCTCATGCAAATGAATACCTAAGACAACATTCATTTGACCAATCTGGACCATGTAAAGTCATACCTAAACTAAGCTGGACTCTTCTAAGCTTCCTCTATAGCGTTAGCAAAGAGTGATAGAGTTGAGAATATATATATGTTAAGCTTTGCCTTTGAAGAAATGTCTTTCTTTCTGTTGACAATGTGGGTAAACTGAAGACAACATTTATCATTTTCAGATAGAAGATCTAAGATGTAGAGTCATAGGAAAATTCAAGTTGAAAAGACCATCACGAGTCTGCTCAAAGCAAGATCAGCTCTGAGATCAGACCAAGTTACACAAGGCTTTGTCCATCCTAGAGAAAGACTGGAGACTGTTCTCATAGCCAAGCAGTGGAGTTGTCTTATTTTCCTGGTCTCTCAAACCTGATTGTTTATCATAGAAAAAGTTCATTCAGAAGACTTCAGGGATTTATGCAGTCCAATCTCATAATCAAAACACATTTGTCTTTTCGAGGGGATAGAGCAACGCATGGCATATGTCATTTGTTATTAACCTTGATATCATAAAGGGAAAGGCATTTTCTCCTTTGTCACTTAGATGGAAGAGTTCTTTGTTGTCACACACATTCATCCTCTGGAAACTTCTGATTTAGATGTTAGATTAGCTCATTTAAATATAAGTGAATTTCTTAATAAGATATTCCAAAGAAAGTGTTTAGTGAAAGAACAAAGAAAGAGCAGTAGCTACAAGGTAAGTAAGAGGGTAAGAGGCAATTAGAAGATCTCAGTGGATTGAGCTGAAGAAGGAAAGAGGCTTTCTGTGACTTTCAAGTACTGGGTGCTGGCAATGATCTCATTTAACTCTTTCACTAATATACCTGGGAAAATATGGAGTAAATTAACGAAAAAGGGAAACATCACTGACAGAGGAGTGCAATCTACTGAAATAACTGAATGGAATCTGAAATAACAGAAATGAGATGAGATTTAATACTCTGAACTTAAAAGGTCATACACTTGAAGACTAGGAACAATTAATCCAGTGCAAATAGCTGACAGGAAAATGTAACATAGTATATTAGTCAATCTGAGAATGACTGTGAGCTGCCAACATGGTAAGGCCATGGAAAAGACAAATGTGACTCTAAAGGGTATCAGATAGAATACTTCAAATAGGTATCAGGGAGTATTGTGCTTTCCAAAGCTCTCATCTGGAATTGTGCATATAGTTCTAGCCACTCCTGTTCAATAAATATATTAAACATGTTGCATTCTTCCTTAGTAGAAGGAAATTGGATTCAAGTGAGAAAGAGAGATTCCACGTTGACTTGTGATATTTTCTGAGACTAATGAAGATTGGGACTAGAGGGAAGTAGAGAGACAGGCTCTACATTTCTAATGCATTGAAGCAGCAAATAAAGCACGATCCAAAATTGTACTTCACTGGGGTTTTCTTCTTTAATGCTGTTATAAACACTAAATATGCAACCTATATTCTAACAGAAAAACAACACTTTGTATCTTTAAAATGAAACATTTTCTTCTTTAAGCTTTTCTGATATTAAAAGTGAGCTCAGGTCAGTATGACAACTGTGCACATATTCTTTCCCTGGCAGCAATAGGTTCAAATGAGGGTGGTACACCACTGAAACCATGGGATTTGCAACTTGGTACATGCTGGGAATGCAAAAAGTTAGAACATGCTTCCAGCTGCCCTGCAAGAGCCAGCGTGTGTCAAACAGTGCGCAGAGAATCATTTCTTCTGATAGGTTTCAACTAATGTGTCATTTACCAAAAACCTACCCGTTGGCTAAGGCAGAAACATCCCACAATGCCAAATAGCTTCATGTTATCAAAATGACATACCCTACTGAGACTTTTTACCAGAGACTGCCTTCCTTCCCAGTTAACCCCACTTATACATTTTTCCTGACAAGATGAAGTGGTCTGTGTAATCTTAGAAATTGGTTTATTTTCAGTTTTCTCATATTTTTTTCATCACAGAATCGCAAAATCTTAAGGGTTGGAGGGGACCTTGAAAGAACACCTAGTCCAAGCCCCCTGCCACAGCAGGAGATCTTTCTGTGTAAATGATAACTGAGAATACAAAAAACCCCAAACAGGAATAAGACTTTTTCTAAGTTTCATATGTTTTTTTGCAAACCGAATACTCAAGACAGATAATGAGGAGACAGAGGCTGGAAGCAAATAAGTGACCAGGACTAAAGCCTTGACCGTTTTATATTGCAACAGGTTCCATATTCTATTCTTAAAAAACCTGTTTAAAAACATCATATCTAGTGTAAATTTTGGAGACATATACCATGAAAATATTAGCAGATATCCAGCAAAGAATCCTCAAACATGTTTCTTGAGAAAACACCCAGAGGGAAGCTTTACTAGAGCCAAGGCAAAGGTGCTGCAAGTTTGATCAACAGACAGCTGAATATGAGCCAGCAATGTGTCCAGCTGGCCAAGAAGGCCAAGGTCATCAGGGCTTGTATCCAAAACAGTTTGACCAGCAGGACCAAGGAAGTGACTCTGAACCTGTACTGGGCACTGGTGAATACTCACACCTCAGATACTGTGTTCAGTTTTGGACCCCTCACTGCAAGGACATCGAGGTACTGGAGTGTGTCCAAAGAAGGGCACCAGAGCTGGGGAAGGGTCTGGAGCACAAGTCTAATGGGGAGGGGCTGAGGGAATGGGGATGTTCAGCCTGGAGAAGAGGAAGCTGAGGAGAGACACCAGCATTCTCTGCAACCCTCTCACAGGAGGTTGCAGTGAGGTGGTGATCAGTCTCTTCTCCCAGGTAATGAGTGATAGGATAAGGGGAAATGGCCTCAAGTTGCACCACAGGAGTATTAGATTGGAGATGAAGAAGATCTTTTTCCCTAAGAGAATTGTCAACCCCTTTTCTAGAATGCCTAGGGAGGTGGGGGAGTCTCGATCCCAGAAGCTCTTGCAAAGCCATGGAGCTGAGGTGCTGAGGGCCATGGGTTAGTGGTGGGGTTGGTAGTACAAAGTAAGTGGTTGGACTTGATCATTTTCAAGATATTTTCCAACCAAAAAAGTTCTTTGATTCTATGATTCTAAGTTCCTCTTCACTGTGGTCTTACACAGAGGTAATTCCACTAAATTCAGGATCCTGACTCCAAGCTCAAATGAAAACAAGCTTAGCAAGCAGGAATTGAACAGTGCTGTAATGTTAATATGGATTCTGGAGCTAAGAGAAAGGAAAAGAAAAATAAAAATTAAATCCTACTGAAGGTCACATTTAAGATGCAAAATTACAAGGACTCGCTGCTGTGGTGTATAGTCCATCCTAACAAATATCCTAATTTTTCTTACTGCTCAATTCTGAATGTGTTTCACAAAGAGATTATGACATTGCAAAGTGTCTGGAGATCAAAACAATATTCCTTGCTCTCTCTTGAGGAGCAAAGCCTGCATGTAGTCCACACAGCAGCATTGCACATACTTCAGAAGAAGGATAGAGAACAAAATCCCCAACCTAGCTCTTTCAGTATGTCAAAAAGTGTTTCACTGAAACCAAAACTAAGTGGAACTGAATGCTCTCAACAGTCATCTAGCCAAAGTAAAGAACGATGAGGAAAAAATAAAAAGATAGTAACAAGCAGAAAAGCAGACAAATTGAGGATAACAGCACCCAATACAATAACCATAATGAGAGCAATTGAATTCACCTTGAAAGGTGACATTTGCTTGGATACCATCCAGGTCCTGGATGTGTGTATTTGTACGGAAAGCCAGATGGCAGGACCCACCCCCTCTATACACAATCCCCTGTCTCTATCCATGCTTACAGTTCCCAAGGGCACTGTCACCTCTATCTCAGACCTCCTGAGGGAATCTTACTATCAGCTACAGCACACGCAGCCGTCCTTTATGTTGCTGTGTCTCCCCATACTGCCCTGACTTCCATAACATACAACTGAGCCCCAAATTCAGATGTTTTTCTACTTTCTAAAGCAACCACTAGGCAGGATTTATTGAAGAGCACTTTGCAGACAGCTGATTGACACATTAAAAAGACACGCAGCATTAATTGAATTATGTTGTGGTCTGGGATAGATCACTGCATGCAAAACAGACCTGGCAGAGTTCTGGTTAATCCCAATTTGTAAAAGAAGCTACAGATTTTGCGTAACAGTTACTGCAGTGAATGCTTCTCCATCACTGAAGTTCACAGCAAAAGGTCAGCACAAAATAGCAACAGTCTTAGAGCCAGGAGAGCCAAAAACTGATGTGAGGAGATCATCAGCTACTGGGCATTTTCCTGCTAATGTTGTAGTTAGTTATCTTTTCAAACAACAGTGTTTAAATAAATGTTAATAGTAAAAAGGAGTCTAAATTCAAGTGACACTTCAGAGTCCCATATAATGTCTGTGTCCAGTAGCTAATGTTACCAGCATATACCAGTCTAAAGCTCAAAGTTACTTGATAGATAGTTCAGCAAAGTGTTTAGTGAAAGCCACGTAATTGTACTCCTTCTATAGCCAATGGAGAGCATTAGGTAATTCCAGAGGTGCATTAATTTTATACTTAAAAACACATCCTAAGATGAAGTGACAAATTCTGCAAAGACTGAAAACAGGCACTGAGATTTCCACCTGAGACAACCACTCACCCTTGGAAAATGAGGTCACCTAAGAATAGGTTGCAGTGCAAATCCAGAGCATCATTTGATTTTGCTACCTCTGGATTTCCCCAAAAAAATCTGTTGTTTCAGTAGATCTGTTCCTGTGCCCTCTTGACAGCTAAAACAACACAGAAAATATTAATTTCATGTGAAAGTGCAACATTTTCTGCTCCTCTGTTATTATGAAATTGAGACAATTATGATGATAAAAAGTCATTCTTTCCACTTGCATTTGGCCTGCAATCAAAGGATCTCTGAATCTTCAAATGAACTCATAGTATCCCCCCGAAAAAAATATATTTGCAGAGAACTTGAACCAGTGCAACAAGGATCTCAATGTCAGTGGCTAGGAGCAGGGATAATATGCAGGGGTTCAATCTTTCTCAGTAGCTTTTTGGAAAGAACAAACTAAGTGAAGTATCAGTATATGAAAATTTGAGGAAAAAATCATTACTGTATCAATATGCACCAGTACATGAGTTTCTCTCATTGCACTACCCTCCAGAAGTTGCATAAACACGTTAGCACATTAGTAATTCTGGAGAAGACTAAGCCTGTAAGCTTACAAGCTTTATGATTTCCTGACAAGAGCTGGCTCATATTCAGCCAGTTAAGAGGTTGAGCAGGGGAGGTTGGGACTGTATGCACCACCCATGCAGTCACGACCTTGGTTACATTTAAATGTGCAATAAGTATCTTAACTCTTTTAAAGAGGGACGATAGACACTCCTGTTGTTTAGCCATGTTGTCCAAGCAATTGTAATTTAACTTATAAAGAGAGTGAATGCAGTTGGCCAAGTTCTTGCTGTCCAGTGAACAAGAAAATTCCTGTCCTCAGCTCTGAACAGTGAAAGTAGCTCACATTGTGGGTAGTGCATCTAGGCACAGGTGGATAGATAGGAAAGCAATGTTAATAAATGCAGGATACATTAAAGTCAATAATCACTGCAAAGCAAAATGCTAAGAGGAGTTGAGGTGTTCCAGGCCATACAGTGACTGGAGTGACTTCACAGAATCACAGATTTTTCAGGGTTGGAAGGGACCTCGAGAGATCTTTTAGTTCAAGTCCCCTGGCAGAGCAGGCCACCTAGAGTAGTTCCAGCAAGTCATAGGCATGAAGGGAATGAGGGAACTGCCTGGGACAGTGATTAAGGGCATCAGCTGAAGTGCTTTAATAATAATTACAGTTAGGGAAGATTTTAAAAAACACTAATAGTGTGTTTTATGCTCAGCCACATTGCCTTTGAATCAGTGCCTTGGAAACCCCTACTTTGGCCCTTCATAAAGCAGTTTGTACCTATGAAGCTGAATATTCTTTACAGAAAGGCATCACTTCTCCTGAGTCGAAGCATACAGACATGGTAAATCCTCCATGGCAGAATTAGGAATCAAATGGGGATTTTAGCCTTGTCTCATCCGTTTGTTCACATGTTGTTGCCAATCCAGATACCAAGGCAACATGCACAGAAGCCTCCCCTCTGGTCCATGTGCTAATTTTCTGTCTGTGAGCTATAAACATCTCTGTGATATTAATTACACTTCAAAACTTTCCTCTGTCTCTTACTGGTTCCACTGGTCTGTCCTTACAAGGCATAGTCATACATTTTGAAATTCATACTATGATATCAAAGTAGTACCCTGTGGTCTGAAAAAAGATAAGCTCATCAGTGCTTCAGACTGGAAGAAATGCTGTCACTAAATATAAGCCAACATCTCTTTTCCTCTTCCTGTCTTTTTCAGTGTGTTGTTTCACTAGGTACAGTAAAATCTTGGTCTCTTGAGCTACAGCAACCAATCCTAGCAATGAGGCTGCACTTCTGCTTTGGAGGTGGTTATGTTTTTCTTTTCCAGCCACGTGCACTCACTGCCAAATTCCATGTCATTTTTATTTAATCTGATTCTCTATCAAGCTGATGCTCTGTCTCCCAAGCCTTCCTCTCTCCCAGCTGGGCATCTTTTTTAAAGCAGTGATTTGCAAAACATTAAAGAAGGCATATAAATAAATTACTGTCTGGAGAGTGAGTCATCATTATTTAATAGAAGACTGTATCATAAGTAATGGCTGCTTGTTGGCAAAGCAGGCCCATGCTGCCCCCAGTTTTATCCTGTTGTTCTCTGCTGGTCTTTCTGAGGGCTTGTTCTGCTCTATCACATCCAACGATATTTTATCTCCTACTAAATAAGGCTTTTCCTCTAGACCCTTGATGTTACAGGAGCTAAGGAGAGGACAGCAAAAACACATCAACATCTGAGACACAAAAGCTACCCTATGTTAACACGAATTCAGAAGATACCTTATGCCTAGAGCCTCATTAATCTCTATTTGCTGGTGATCTGAAGGGCATTCAGAGCATATGAATTATAGTGTCTATCCACACTAATGTGTTTAGGCTCACCCAAAAGAAATTGTGGCCTCTGTCACATCCCTGTTCCAGAAAATGTTGTCTAGCCTTGGGAACAGGCGGGGACACAACTTAACTAAGAACATACACATGCGCCAGTGAGGCTGCAAATTATGGTTGCATCTTAATTTCTATGACTTTGGAACCTAAATTAAAGTACTTTATCCAGATGAAGATCTGACCGTGCTTTACAGTTTGCAAAGGAGGGAAGTTGTAAAACTGAGAACAGTTTGTATGCAGACAGAGATCCCTCTCTCTTCTACTAATCCCACTCAGTTGGGTCTCCCAACATCTTTACAGAGACAGAATTGGTTTCCTCATGTCCAAAATTCTGCTGCATAAGCCAGCAGGGACGATGCAATTAAAATAAACCTCAAGCACTATTCCTTCTTTTGTCCCACCATATGTTTGCTATTGTCTAATTACCAATTATATTCTATATATTTAAACCCCACCAGAGAGCCATCCAACCACTCTACCTGAGGGTCCACTTCAAATTCCCCCTCCTCATCATCAGACTCTAACTTATTCCTCCCAGTCACTCAGCACTGCTGGCTCCAAATCATTATCTTACCAGCGAAAAAGCTCCAGCCAACTAGAAAAGCTGCATTTGCTGCCTTCAAAAATAATGCAGCAGTCTCTCAAAAACTCAAATTATGCAGACAAAACACTGCTCTTTTTGATTTTCACTCCTTCATTCATGATATTTCTGTAAGAACCCATGTTAGCTAAGCCCTCTCATCCCCTGAGGGATTTTTTAACTGCAATGCTATGCTCACAGGCAGAATTCCCACTGAGAGCCACAACAATATTGACAAATTCACAAGATCACAGAATTTCAAGGGCAGGAAGGGAACTCAAAAGATCATCTAGTCCAACCCCTCCGCCAGAGCAGGACCATTTAGGTCACATAGGAACTTGTCCAGGTGGGCTGGAATGTCTCCAGAGAAGGAGCCTCCACAGCCCATCTGGGTAGCCCCTTCTAGTANATCCCCAGCTCCCTCAGCCTTTCATCACAAGGCAGATGCTTCACTCCATCTTGGTGGCCCTGCACAGAACCCTCTCCAGCAGCTCCCTGTCTTTCTTGAATTGAGCAGCCCAGAACTGATCACAATATTCCAGATTCCTTTTTATTCCCATTGCCTTGAAGTTTCCGCTCCATTCTTTCAGTGTGCAGAACAGATGTGACTTCAGTCCACCTATTTTAGGCCCTTAGTAGCATTTGGACAGGTGTTAGACACTTCCTGATGAGACAGCCAGGTAGAAAAAGGATCACATCTACATCTGGTGTCAAACATTGTAATTCCTGTGAAGTGAAAAACCCAAGAACCATTGAAAACTGAAACAATACCCATGATTCGAGGACCTAATCTGAGCCTCTGTGTATTTGCATAGGGGCTAACACATCCCAAGGACCACCATAGTATAAAAAAAGAGAGATGACTAATATTTCCCCTAGTTTGTTTCTAGAAGTCACAGAGCAGGACTTGGAGTCTTCTCACTTCATGCCAGTGAGTATGCGTATCAACTCTATTCTGTTTCCCCTTCAATGACTTGTAAAGAAAAGCCAAGGAGGCTTTTGTGTGACAAACAGTAGAAAGAGGACAGACTTAAGATCCAAGAAACATGCTGCATCAGAAACTATCCATTTCAGATTTCTGTACTTCTCTTTCTTCTTTGGGTAGGCAAGGCACGTTTCTTCCTGTATGCTTTTACCAAACTTAGTTTAGCAAGACCCTGGTCTGAAATCAGACTTTTTGCTAAGCCCTTATAAAAAAAGAAATTTACTCCTCCTAACTTATGTATTAATTCATGGTTTATGGCCCATGGGGACTCCACAGGGCAGCACATCCAAGCTAAATATCTGCCTCTCTTTATCACTCATGTGGAATGAAGACTAAACACTTCATTCCTAAATAAAGCATCTAATAGTAAAAGTGCCTTTTTCCATAAAAGTGATTAAGAAGCAATAGAAGGCAACCTACGAATCCCCAATTATGGTGCTTTGAATAACAAAAGGAAATTGAGAAATATTCCAACATAAGGAATATGAAATTAAATTTGGCTTGGAAAGGAATCCTGTTCTTAGTAATGACAGCAATTGACAGCAATGGTTATACTTGATAAGTATCTGCAGGTATGGCAATCCTTGTCCTTATTAACGGCCATTTCTCCTGCCTGGGGAATGCAGAACAAAGTGATAGATAACTATTATGCCTTTATGCTCATGGAGGCTACAGATCGATGACCAAGGTTCTCTCTCCTTTTACCCTCCAGCTTTTTCCTTCCTTTGGCTGAGAGTCAGGAGAGAAAATATGTTTACTCTCAGCAAAAAACCCTGTTAAACTAAGCAGAAAAGAAGAAATAATTAAGGGCCCTTAAAAAAGAATAATTTGGGCTAAATTTATTTCTACTAGCAAAGATGATCATCTTCATAGATAATTTTTATTTGGTCATGGATTATCTGAAATGGGAATCATTAAATTGCCTTGACAATAGAACAACCAAAGCTACTAACGAGCTGTAATTATAACATCAGATATATATCATTAAACACTATAAATTGAGAAGTCCTCGACAGCCTGTAGTGAGCTAATCTCATGGTACAGCTCACAAGTGTTAGCAGTATTCAGTGTCCTTTCTGAGCTAAATGCACATTTGGATAATACATTTTCCTTTTCCAAGCTCCCCATGTTACTAGATAGCGCATTTGTTATTTCCTGGCAGTATTTTAAATGGAATTTTAAACGACCTATTGAAACCTATTTGTCCTATAGCCATGGCCATTACTGCAAATGACCATTACTGCAAAATGGGAGTATATATATTTGATATTCTGAGAAGTGCCAGTATCCTATATTCTAACACACTTGTATCCAGCACTAAACCACTGTGAAGGCTGATGATGTTTTACTGGAAAGGCTGAGGAATATGCGCACATCTCATTTTAAAACCCACCTGGTGTTGGTATTCATGTAATAAACTTCATAAGCAGGTGATAAATTGCATTGTTATGCCTTCTTCACCTGCACTGTATTCTTTAGTTTATTTGTCTTCCTGAGTTGCTTCCAACTTGCAAAATCTCTGAATGGCTTCAAACAGCCACTATATTATTTTAAACATAAACATGTAAAACCTCTGGGGCTTTTTCTCTCTTTTTCTTAAATGTGGAATTTTTCTTGCCTGAGGTCAGCATACTCTCACTTGGATGCAAAATGAACAATAGTATTCCTATACAAGTTGAAAATCAAGAATCTTATAACACATAGAGTCTATAAGGAAGTAGAGGAATTTTGTCATTGCAAAATAAAGATCTCCATCTCCATAACAGGCCCAGCATTTCCCCTAGCTCCCAAACTATGATATATAACGTATGTTTTCTGCCAATTACAGAAAACACTGTTTCAGCTTGTTTTATATTAAAAGGTTTTCAGACTTTAGCTTTGATTTCTTCAATCTCTTCATCTTTTCTAGTTGGACTAACAGTAACTGAAGCACATGACTGCACATATGGAATGAAAAATGACTCACTAAAAGCTCTGAACCATATTTAATCTTTTTTCCCTAATCACAAGAAATGCAGTGCTCCAAGTGTGGACAATCTCACTTCCCCAAGTTATCAAGTTATCTAAAAGTAAAGAGCTTCTCCAAACACTAACATACAGTATTTCTTTTGTTCTGGTCATGAATAGTTTATGGAGGACTCTCTAGCTTTCGGCTACTCTTACAGCTTCACAAGAATGCTCATTTCCTACTCACTGGCAAGAAAACATCTGTGGTCAGAACCTCAGCTGGTACAAATAGGAATGTAATGAAGACTGGATGACTTTTGCCAGGTGATGATCTGAAAGAAGATATTTCAGCATTGAAAATCATCCATTTCTGATTAGACAGAGAAGGGAAACACTGCATGATGTGAACAGGAGCTCTTGAAATAAACATTTTGAAATTGGAATGAGGAAGAAACGTCTATGTTTCATGACGTCTATGTTTCATGGTTTGGAATCTTTTATATATATGCTAAGTTCACCTCCATAACATCTGGACATCATTTTGTCACATTTGTTCTTCTACCTTTCTAGTAAAGACAAGCATGTGCAGTGAAGTGCCTCGCTTTCAAAGGGTTTTGAGGTTGGCTCTGTTTTTATTCTTTAGAATATTAATTAGGGAACATGAATGCTGGCTGGTATTTTTTTTATAGAAAGATGAACAAATTTTAAAAAGCAAGAATCTGACACTTTGACTTGAAGATTGTGAGATTTATAATGATAGTGTCCTGGCCTCAAAGAATTTAGTGCATATCTGACCTTTTAGTAGAAGAAAATCATAATGTGGCAAAGAAATGAGTTTTTAAGCCATAATATTTACTCTGGAGATTTATATGGTCTTTTAGATACTCTGAGCTGACATCCAAGGTCTTGAAGATAACAAGTAAATTCATGAATTAAAAACAAATGTCTTATTTTTTCTTAAAACAAATAGAAATTTTATGATTGATCTGTCAGTTATAATGCAGAATTCACTTAAAAAGATCAGAAATGTAATATTTGTAGTGATGAAAATGTGGAAAAGTCAGTTTTCATATATTCTTATTGTACTCTTAAAATCTTACTCAGATAAAAGAGGAAAAGAAGCTAAAACATCTCAAGAACATAAAAATGATAAAGAGATAAATACATCGTAAGAGAGAAAGTTAGGGAGAGAAAAGAGACAGCAATGAGAAACTGTATGAGAGCCTCAAGGCCAGATTTTCATTCAGAGATTAGTCCCTTCAGACCACCTCCAAAAGTATAAATACCCTTAAGGAGGGAAGGTACAACTGTGTTGCTCAATATTTTTTAGCGGAAAAATGCCTTGTTTTTTTACCCTTAGATTGGCAACACTGAGAGGGCAAAGACTGGCCGTTCCCCTCTATGATTCTTGCACTGCTATTCTACAGTTACTCTGTGGAAAATCTTGCAGAAAGCCAGGCTTTTGGTTGGTATCAAGAGAGGACAACAGACTAAGCACTCAGCAGAGATCCCTTTTAAACCTATAGTCCTATGATTGTCACATGTGGCTTCTATATGAGCCTTTAAAACATGGGACTTGACCATCTGACTTGAAGATCTTTGGTCAGCAGTCTGGGGCAGGCTAAGATTCTCTTGTGGGCTACTACAAAAGGGGGGAAAAGGTTTGGACAAGGAAGAAAAACAGGTCCAAGGTTTTCTTTCCACTTTTTAAAAAGTGGCAACCATGCACCCATAGTTATATTTCACATGTAGCTTGGCTGAAAGGGACAGAACGCACACAGAGAAGATTTTGCTTATCTATTCCTCTCTGTCCCGACAACATGGAGTCCTCTCCTGATTCCTTTCCAGCAGCTCAGTAAAACCATGTTGCCTACTCCTTCAGATTGACCTGCACGATTTATTTCCTCATACTTCACTGTAACTCAATTGTCTCTTTCAGTTCTCAGAGCTAATCTCTCTATGCCAAAACATTCTCTTCCCCACCCCACTTTTTACCCATTGCCTTGCTCAATGGAGTCTTAGTCAGTGTCCTTGAGATGGAGATGTGACAGCCTTAAACAACTATGAATATGTAGTGGGTCTGGGATG
>WBNH01011759.1:678049-694913 GCA_013401255.1 Urocolius indicus | reverse complement strand
TCTTCTTTCCTTCCTTCCTTCCTTCCTTCCTTCCTTCCTTCCTTCCTTCCTTCCTTCCTTCCTTCCTTCTCTTTCATTTTTCTTTCATGAAAAATCAAAGAAAGAGTTAATTCCCAAAGCACATTACTTGACAATTGCCAGTTCAACTAAACTCAGAGAAGATTTAATTTGTTGTTAATATTTCCTTTCAGGTTTAACCACTTCGGGTCTGCATTTTCCATGCCAGGTTGAACTCTGTTCAACTACTGTGTCGAGCTTTCCATTATCTTGCAGGAAGGAATAGAGTCCCAGGAAGTCATTGGCAAAAGAGGAAAGGAGGTGTTGGCATTTGAGTAAGATTTAATCACATTGTTTGACCTTATCTTCTGGGAAAAAAAAAAAAAAAAAGGTAGGAGGAAGAAAGAATTATCTCAGTGCCCACCCCAGCCCCCACGCCCCACAACCCGCAAAGGCATTTTGTCCTGTGTTAAAGATTTAATACAGAAACAAACTGTCTTGGATATAATCAACTGGTGGAAAATACTTCTTTGGCAACAAGGAAGCTCTTGCAATAACTCATACGATCTCACCTTCAGATTTTTCTTTTCATTTAAGCAGCTTGAATTCAGACTTTTCTTGTGAGTTGGATCCTTACAGTATCTGAACAAATTTTATCAGGTAAATGGAAAGAAAATGTATTAGCTTGTATGTCACCTTCTGTCAAGAAATGGCAAAGGCTTTAATTTCACTATGATGTCAACTTTTCTTAGCTCATTTCTGATCAATGTTCAGGGCTATAACAAGTGCCTTCTCCAAGTCCAGAAATAAATACAGAACCAAAATGGAATCTTTTATCTGAAACTTTCAGAACTTTGAGGGAGTTATTAGAAAGTGAAATCACTTTGTGTTTTCTTTTTCCCTTTCTCCAAAAGATATAGGAGTTTTGGAACTAAAGAAACCATCATAATAACCAAATTCTAAATCTGTTATTACATCTGAGTTTACATACATAGTTAACCTTCTGCACACATTGGAAAACATTCAATTTCCTTTTGTTTGCCTGTGAGTTTTTAACAAACATGCATGACAAAATACTTGCTGAATGTTCATAGTAAAAACAGATAAATATTGTTACTGAATTCACGTCTCCAACTTGATAGTTGATTCAGTAAAACTGTCTTTTTCAGGTCAAAATCCATTTTCTTTAAAATTAAATATCTTTTCAGGGTGAAACAGTAAAGTGTGACAAGAATTACACCTATTTATTTCCACTGGCTGTAGAGAGTGCTACTAGGAGCACTGCAGCATAAAAGCTACTGCAGTCATACAAACCAGGAGTTCAATCCTACTCGCATATCAATAAAAAAAAAAGTGAAATGGCTGTGATTTCAACCCTCAGACATGAGGATTTTCTAACAAAGGCATTCTATTTTGTCCCATTATCTCCTCCAACAGTCTCTGAGTATAATCTTCTAGAAAGACCTGCTCTGCTGCTGAATCTGCCAAGCACCAGGTGGCCACAATTCATTTAGGTAGTAAAGAAAAAGACATCTAGTGGTTTTTAATTGTACTAGAATTTTCTTTCAAGTCAGAATTGCAGATTTCCTATATTGTTTGTGGGAGCAGGTCAGAAAATCACCATGACACTCAGCTTTCTGTAAAAATAATTTGGAGTCCCATAGCTGTCCTTGAGAAAAGAAAGCAAATACACTCTGTATGACCTCTACTGAGGCACTGACTAATGAGTGGTTATTTGACAGTATAGTTGAGTGTTCATTTTGAGGTATTGAAATAAGCGTTCTGAGTTTTTACAGCAAGCAATACAAAGCCAAGTTGCTCTCTTTCAGAATCTATTTATTCATTTCACCAAAACATTCTATCACAGTTAAAAAGGAAAGATGAAGCTATTATAAGGCTAACCAGATGAATAAAGAAATCTGAAAGTTTATTTACATTTACAGAAGTTTTGGAGTAATTTTTGAACAATCTAACCATTTTAGAAAACAAAAAATGAAAGAGATGCATTACTAGAGTAAACGCATAAAGCTTTTGCATCGATACATGACAGGAGAGGGAAAACATGTTTTCCTGTCACTTATGCTAGATTTCGTGACTAAATGTCACATCATTTCATATGCCAGAATGCATTTTTTCTTGTTTTCTACTTGTTTTCTTTCCATTTCAGAAACATTTTTGTTTCATTTCTGAGGAAAGAGTAAGGATACCATGGTGACAAGAATCCTTAGTAAACCCAGGATAGGCAAACAGGAGTAAAAGGGGCACATTGTTTCTTCAATAGCAGTGTGCTGGTGAGAGAACAGTAGCTCTGCCCAAAGTCTAATTAATTCCCTAACAAATACTGTTTAGAGACAATGTTAATTAAATAATTAGATGCTATACTTGTTTCGATACCTAGCTTATACTGAAAACTGGAAAAATATGTCAGAGGTCCTTGAACTATCTTGCCATCATCAGTCCTTCAGTAAAACTAAGCCTTTAATTGTGTTCTGTTTGAAGGTAGTGTATCTAGATGGGTAAAAGAGCTCCCTACATTATGCATTCTGTATTATAACCATTGAGTAAAAAAAAATTAAGACCCAAAAGTACATTGTTTTGCCTGTTCAAATCCAAGATCTGCATCGGGTGTACTCAAAAGGGTGTTCAAGTTCCTATGTAATTTATCTTCATATCACAGCAGTCAATGTAGAGTTGCTTTCTATAAAAACCTAGTTTCTGCTTTCTATTGATGTTTATTTGCATGCAGATCTAGCATATAATTTAATTATACGAAGCAGAGTAATAAGTGTGAAGATAAATATTTCACAGAATTAATCAGGAATTATCCTTTTAAACCACCACTACATATTGAGAACTATGCTCAACAATCAATACCAGGCAAAGCCATCTAAAAGATATTTAGCACTTTGCAGACTTTAGCATGTGCATTGTGGATGCTGACATTATGTCAAAGATGTCCAAAATCAGATAGAAAATTGTTGTTTGTTTTTTTTACACGGATTACTAAATTTCATTTTATGCCGAGCAAAATACAGCTTTCTTTATAACACTCCAGTTTTGTAAGTTTTTGAACTTTTACCTATACAGAAATTTTTAAGGATATTTTTACTATTATTAACAATAATTGTTAACTACTGTTAACAGTTACGCACTTCATTATAAAGTGAAATGTCTCATAAAATCAGGAAATAATAGAAATACAAAACTGAATCGCCATAATGCTGTGCTTTTTATTCATTGCTGCATAATAATCGCATTTGTAACAGATTATTTGCCGAGTAGTCCAAGTTTTAATTTTAGAATTAAATGATAAATCAGTTAAAACAAAATAATGAATCTACTTCAAATGTACTATTGGCCAGTTACAGCATGGATTTGAAAAAGTAACAGAAAATGAAGGAAAAAGCCATGGTCTAAAATCTATTTTAGAAGTACTTGGCATATGAAGTACTGTATGTATACGCACTTTAAAAACAAATTAAAAAAATCCTATAACCTCATGTTATGGATAAGTTTACCTCCCGAACTTTCTCATATTCTCTTCCTCTTAGGCACACTTACCTTTTTCCTGATCACCTGTCACGTTCACCATCCTTCTCAGGCAACTAAGAAGGAATGGTTGAAGTTCTCTGCAGAGGCCATCAGTTTTCCTCTTTCCTCTGTCAAGTGAACAAAGGGGAATGGAAGAATTCACACCTGTCTAGGTCTCAGTATTCTTTCTTGGATTTAGCAATCCTCTTACTGCTTGGCCTGATATGGATGAAGCCTTGAATTTCAATATTATGTTTGAGGGTTTTTTTCCTCAAGAAATAAGGATCAAAGATATCTAGACAACTATTTAGTACAATTTACAGTATACTGTATTTTCTCAACCATTCTTAAATTATCTAACATACATGCCTAATATTTAAAAGGAAATCAAGGGCAGAAAAAAAAAATATTTTTAAATAACTTTTGGATACAAAATCCTGCCCGTTCAGAAGACAAGCAGCAAACTAATAACAAAGGACTATTATAAGACAAATAATTAGTGAATAAAAAAAATTGCTTCTGTGATGAATATATAAATAAATGAGTCTTTCAGATAATAAATGAGTTACAATTCTAGTCATTATACTCTATGGTACAATATTTTTCTCACACTCAGAAAACTGAAAGGAAATACTCTGATTTGATTCTCTGAAAATAAGGAGTTGAAAGTCTGCCCTGATTTTGGGGCTCAAAAGATTCTCTCAGTTCAGAAGAATGTTTTTGTTTCAGTGAGGATTATACAAAAAATTATGTGGAACACTTATGGAGTCAGGCAAATTAAACATAGTTTTTGAAAGGAAATTACTAACCTCAAGAAGATCTTACTTTTCATAAGTTAGATAGTGAACATCTCAAATGTTACAGTGTTCACTAATACAAAGTTTACACAGTGGTGAAGATCTGTAAAATGCATGCCTTAGCAACAACTAGATGTAGGGTAATTATTTGGTGTATAAAATAAAAAAAAATCAAATAATGAAACAATAAGCAGAGACTTACACTAATAATTGTTGAAACTCTGATTTAGCAGGGCACTTTATGCATTAAAAATGTAATGTATGCCAGTACACAGAGAAATGTTTAAAAATATGTATATATCTAAGGGCTACTGTACTAAAACTTTTTCTTTCCTGAATGGTCTATTTTTAAAAAAAACTTTTTAAAGTTTTTATTTTATGTAAATATACAGGAGGCAAATTTAAAACCAAAAAACCTTAAGATTCACACAGAAAGTTTGCTTCAAATAATGCAGCTCTTTTTCCACAGAATGACACAGAAAAACAAAACTTCAATGTTTTAATACCTGACATTTTTATTACTGTCAAAATTACAATAGTAGCATACATTATAGATGATTTATACTGTCTTGGGGAGAACAGTTATTCTACTGGTGAAAGTACTTTATTGTTCATACAGAATACAGTTCTTTCAAGATAATTCACTAACCTGCAAAGAATTGCATCTCTGGCATAAGGAAGTGTACTAAGCAAGACTAAGCAAAATAGGAGGAGCTAAAAAAAGTGAAACCTTGAGAAGTTGAGAAGGTAGAGGAGAAAGTTATCTAAAACATTGAAAAAAAACAAGACTTTTCTAAAACCAAATCCTTTAGTCTGAAAGGCTCCTGCTAAATCCAATGGAATTACTTACAGATTTAGAATTAGTTAAAAGTTTAAGATTTTTAATAAAAAATTTCAACAGCTGAACTGGGTACTGTGAAAAACAATTTAAAAAAGAAATTAAACAAGTATTTTTTTTCTCACTTTTTTACACCAGCTGTCTGATAGTTTCATAGAAAAGACATTTCATTTTCAATCTTTGAGAAACCAAATCTTTTCCTAATCCCCATACTATTTGTGACTTTATAATCCTCTATTCCATCAGTGCTTTGGAGAGGGACATTTTTAGTACTTTTACTGTTTATCAGTACAATTCACTTGCCAAATACAAGTACCCATCAACAAAGAACTCAATAGAATAAGACACATATTCTTCCTTTTGTTATATTGAATTCTTGCACTTCATCAAAGCTTCCACTCTTGTTCTTTTTATATCACAGTTTTATTACTGCCCAGGCAGGTTGTGGAGTATCCTTCTCTGCAAGTTTTCAAAACCCACTTGCATGTTTTCCTGTGTAACTTGATCTGCGTGGATCTGCTTTAGCAAGAGAGTGGACTGAATGATCTTTAGATGTCCCTACCAACCCTTACCATTCTATGATTCTGTGGTTACCCTTTTTCTAAGTAAACTAGAATTACCAGTGTGGAGCTTTACGAATCACTTCTTGAGCCCTTGCTAAATTAAACATCCCAATCCTGAAAATTATGACCTTATATAACCTTTCTCCCTTTTTCAAATCAACTAAAGTCTGAGGAAAATATGAAACCTGAGCCTCGTGTTCCTGCTGTTACATTATTTTAGATACATGAGTATCAGTTTGATTTATCTCTTGCCATTTAACTTTGATTTCAACTGATCTCTGATCTTGAGGCAATGCTATGCCTAGCACCATCAAACTCTAGTGATTTATGTTTCTTTTTCCAAATTTATCTTGTGTCCCAGTAATCTGTATCCATATGATTTAACTGTCCTGCTTTCAAAGATATTCAAATACTTAACTTCTTTATTTTAATATCAATTATGAACCTTATAATGTCTTTTAAAGTGTTACTAGTGTGGTTTTAAGTGACTAATTGAAGTACAACTGAAACTATCTTGAAAAAATAGGGCACAGGTAGAAACCAGGAGAAATCTCTACAGAAATAGAGGTAGACACTCAGATAGACCTATTATAATCGAAATAAGATTTTACCTTACAGGGAAGTTTTATTGCAACACCATGAAATTTGCATGACTGAGAACAAACCTTTTTTAAAAGATGTAGTAAAAATGAAGAGATTTGCTATAAACTCTTCTATTATAATCTCTCGCTCAAATGATGATTGTTTTTGTTGGTTTTTTTTTAAGGCTACACAGTATTTTAAGAAAATCTATTTTCTGTTACTCTTCATCTGATCACTTTACAGAAAAGATGGATAAATTCTGCCTCAGGACAAGTAGGGTTTTGTAACAGTTGTCACTCTCATTAAGAAATGTGATCATAAGATAGTGTTGAAAGAACAATTAATAGTTGACCATATGATATTGAATCAGGTGTTGTCATTGACAAGTTTGCTAAGTGTGGTATCACACTTCGGACATGGTCATTCTATTCAGTGACAGAAAAGTAATATACTATATGATATTGGGTTAGTTCAATAAAAATAAGTTATCACAGACCTCTACTCCTAAAATTCTATGTGTAGCATGCATTCTTTTAGTGTTTTCACAATTGGTTTGACCTTTGTATAATACGTATTGTGCATCAATTTTAATTTCTGGGGAACAAAAAACAAAAACCATGCATTATCTTTGAAACTGATACTATTTTTTGCAGCTTTGCTATTACTCATTCTCCAAAGCTACATTAATGTGTTTTGGTATTTGATTGGCTTGCTGGTAAAGTACATTTTGAAATTTGAGCTCATTTTGACATTGTTCTTTTGCAAGACATGAAATAAAGCAAATTAAAAAGTGACAGTGCATTGTGAAAGACAATTTAAAATAGATCTTTCATCTATGTTTGCAAATGTTCACAATTGCGACAACATTTTACTGAATGGTAGAGTAAAAGAATGTAGATACTGAACCTAGTGTAAAACCCTGGAACACTGTAAAATCTGATGTGATGCTAACAAAATAATTTAGAAGAGGTAAGTTTCTCATAATAACCTTCTAGTCTTCCAGTAGAAATCTGGTAATATATGAGGTACATCTCCACTACAGACAGACAAAGTGAAAAAAGAAAAATTAACATACACTGAATTCTGTGCCTGAATTTAGAATGCAGCTAATAAACTAGCTATATCACACAAAATCATTTTCTACAGATACACACTGAAGAAATATCTATTGCTGAGGCACCTTGTGACACATAATGGTACAAATTTGTAACTATTATATTTTATTCTGGGTTGTTCTAGATCTGTATGGATGAAGAAATTGTCCTTGCTTTATGGAATGTTTTGACAGCAAATAAGAAAAATCAGTTTAATACAGCTAGTGCCAGTAGGGTAGGATGGAGAAAATTTAGCATATGGCAAGTAGGATGACAAATGGCTAGTACAATTGACAGGGACTGAGAAATTTAAAATTGCTTAGTTCAGAGAAAATGGCACAGAGGAATGACAAAAATATATTGTGTTTACTATTTAAGGTGTGTCTCGATGGCATAAAGGGTGTTTTATTCTGAAATACTAGAAGGTGTTAGTAGTGAGATTTAGACTTAAACTCTTCCCTTGCCACTAATTCCAAGTATGATGTTATTTCAGCTCATGCCCAGTCATGATTTGTCATTTAATTCAGTGGTCAGTTGTACAATGAGATATGTTCAAGGATTATTTCAGATCGCAGCAAACAGTTGCGAAAAAAAATGAAAATACACTATAGCCATAACCTACTTCAGTGTACATAGACAGTTTAAGTTTAACCAAAGGTACAAAAATAAGTCATGCACAGCTGAAAGAAGTTGGAAACAAGTACCTTCAGCAAAGACAAACTGGAGGAGGAAAGCAGAGACCCAGAAGGAAGAAGTACTAAGATTGACATATGTGAAGAGTCTTTGCACAAACATGACATGAAAAGCAATGCTCAGGGAAAGGTGTCAGACAAGTTTGTGAGAAGAGGTATGAAAGGTTACTGGTAAGCCTCAATAGTCAAAATGTTTGGTGACTGTAGTGTAGTCCTGACACTCTAGACAGAGAATTGAGTAGAAAGTAACAAAACCAAGTCCTGTGAAAATTGTGCACAGTTTTAATTTTTTCCTTTAGAATTTGAAGAAAATACTAATTAAAGATCAAACTAAGAATATTAGACATATAAATATGCATAGAAATTGTGGGGAAAGAAAAAGAAAAGGAGTAAGCAAAGAAGTGACATAAAGAAATGATTTCTCAAGGGAATTTCTACAGATGAAGGTGAGAAGGGTTATATTTTCATTATTATTTTTAATAAATATTATCTTTCATAGACGTAAATATGTAGGTGAGAAACTAGAAGCGAATATGACAGAGAAAGTAAAGGCAATATGGATAGATTATAGTGAGTAGGAGTTGGTTAAGCAGATCATATGAAAAAAAATAAAGTTGAAGGATTTTAATTAGCAAAAGTTGTCTGAAGTTTCTATCTTAATAATTGAAGGAAACTCAAGACTGAAACATCTAGATGAATAAAGCAACAAATGAATCAATAAACAGAGGGAGCAAACCTAAGAACTGTGGAAACCCACAAGAATTTTAAGTTAGATGACAGCTAATACGTTTTGTGCCCACAGAAAAGAACAACTATGGCTCAGTAGCTGGTTATTTAGTTACATATTTAACGCATGAATCAAAAACTGACATACAACAATAGCACATAGTAAATTAAGCCATTATAAGCACATCTGACAATTAGGAATGAGGGCTGATTATAGTTATAATGGGATAATCCAATTTATAAAAAATATAAAGTCACTTTATATGAGCACTGAATTACATGCATAGCAGAAAGGAGCAACAACGACTCAGATAAGGCAAGGGATGGGTTGTTTAAATTCAGGTTTTAGACTACATTTACATACCAGTACAGATGGAATATAACTCTTCTTACAACTCAGACCATGTTTAGATTGTTTTGCGGATTTCACATACAACCATATAAGCATTCAACTACAAAATAAAAAACACAGTTGATGTGGAGGTGAAAATTATATGGAACTAGCAAAAAATGTTTCCGTCAGACATGGTATTAGTACAGATAATGATGGAAAAATTGTATTAGAAATTTAAAATTTCTCAACTGTCACTGAAATACCACCCTTAGTCCATATGCCTGCTCTCCACAAGAGACACATGGAATCTATTTCTGTAACCAGACCATTCTCAGATCATTTGCTTATCGTAAAGACTGTTTTGTTCCTCTCACAATCAATGTAGGAGACAGTGAGGATGACAAGAAAGAGGAACAGTGGGTGGATTGAGACATGTTATATGGAGTTATAACTTCAGGATGTGGGTTTTATCATTTGAGGTAAGCTTTGAAGTATACATTAAATTATTAGCTGTAAAAAAGTGCTCCAGTACCAAAATCCTTTACAGGTTTGTTACAATTTGTTGACTCAGTGAGTGTCAGGGTTTTTAAAATCTATCTTATCTTCTTTCTCTGCAATGCCAAGGTTTCCTCTTCCTGTTATAGCTTAAAAACGTTTGTTATTTTGTGGAGTTTTTAAAATTTATTTCTGCTTTATATATGTTTTCAGTTCTTTTCAAGATAAACCTCTGTGTTAATCAAAATTGCCTACATCAGAATATGTACATCTTAGGTATCTGCTTTTTGAGTTCAGTTTAGCCAACTATTTGTCAATTATTATATCATAGATGCTCAAAAAGGGAGTATCCTTTTCATCCAGCAACCTTTCTATTTGAATTCATATACTCTTCTGCTTAAAGCTGACAATATTTTAATTGCATTTTTACCAAAATCTGAAAATGAAGCATTGTTATATCTAGCCTATTGACTTTGAAATTGAATGAACACAGAAACAGTAAAATGGAGAAAATAAATGAACTTCTTTTTCTCTGTTGAGTGTGGAGAGCTTTTCTTTCTTTTTCTGTGGACACAAAGTTAACCATAATGGGAAAGCTTCTCAGTCTTTCAAACAAAAAAATGTTACAGGTGCTCACTCAAAAAACAGCATATACATTCAAGACACCTTAATTAAAATCTTGAGACATCTAGAGAGGTATCTAAATTAATTTGGATTAACGTACATAAGGATAGATATCAAAATAGTCAAAAGGTCTAACTACCACTAACACCTCTAAGATGCCAGCCACTGAGGAACTAGGATTTGTGCTGTCTTTCAAAGTGCCAGCACTACAGCACTTAAGAGAATGACTGTGGCAGAGAGTGAAGAAGCAGCATTCGTTTACAATTCATAGGCAGATCACCATCCACACAACTGCCATGTATTTTTTTCCACATAAAGAGTAGAAGGAATAATAGACACTGAAATGTTTCAGAGATGCTAAATGTTATGGCATTTTTCTTCTTTTCTTTTCCTCCCATTAAATTAGCAACTGCTAACATCTAAAAGCAATTTACACGTCCATCTGCTTAACAAATGGAGCATTTACATCTCTGCAACTACGTTTCAGGCAGAGGAATCGTTTATGCATAATAAACTCAATTGGTTCCTCCATATTTCCTGCCAATGCCAAAACAAACCAATTGAGACTAGAAGTTGAAAAAAAACAAAAACAAAAACAAACAAACTGAAATCAGAACTTAAAGCATAAAACTCCTGCCCATATTGGCCAGTCTGCCATTTGGCCCCATAAGAGAAACACAGCTTCCTTCAAGTTCCACTGACCTCCAGAAGAAGGATTTAATGTCACTGATTTATTGACTTCATAAAAAGCCCCGAGTTTCTACTTTGTAAAATTTCCATTGTCTTTAGCTTCATAGATTATAAATCCATAAAGAGACTTTTCCGCTCATATAATCTGTAAGACAATACTGTCCACTGCTGTTGATGTTAAAGTGATTTAAATATTGCTAGTTTTTCCATGATTTATAGTCATTAAGCCCCTTTATTGAGTCAAAAATTAAATATGTGGAAGAGCTGGAAAATACTGATATTCAAGTTGTATTAGTAGTAGTCTTGTGCTATAGTGGAAATTCAGCTGTGCTCCCTTGACATCCAAAATTTGATCAAAGAAGATTGTTTTTGCATGTAGTTCACAATCTTAAGGCCTGTCCTGACTAATGTTACAATGTACACATTAGGATATACCTTAGGAAATACACCTTAAAACCAAAGTTACAGTGTATTCAGCTAACAGCTCAACTTACGGAAATGCAAAACCATACACTCTATACAAGTCCCTAAGAGCCTAGTAATTGACAGTTTACAGATATACAAAGATTATTCTGTTTGGCTGTCTGTAAACAGAATTCATTAAATCTACAGTTTTGGATTAAGAAAAAAAACATATAAAACTTGTTTTAGAAAATTAAAAGAATCTTGTTTATTTTAATTACACAGAATTTACAGGATAAAGAAAAAAACCCACTTCCCAAAAGGTTTATTTATAAATTTAAGTATTATCCTTCTCGTGATGACTAATTACAAACTATTTGCATCCTTAAGAAGGATGGGTAGAAAGGACTTTAATTGTTGTGTGCCAAAAAGCTCTTACCAAAATTTAGATGCTCTTAAATTTTCAGTAATTACAGTCAATCACTATTTTGACAAGCTTCCCAAATTTTAATCAGAAAAATATGTTCCAAACAAAAGTAAATTATTAAGTTTTAGCCAGCTAGGTAAAAGCTCTTTTAAGAAGAATCCATTTCAAGTAAATTCAAATTCAGGTAAGGTTGCTAATGGAGAGCATGTACCCAGAGTGATATGCATCTAAAGACACAATTCTAATATGAATTCCAAACAAGTGTTACAGTTTTGTGTTCGCACAGCAATACATTAAAGTTTAAGGCTTTGTCCTGCACTAAGAACCATGCAAGGAGAGCATTGCTTCATGACAGAAATCAATAGAACGCTGAATGGATGTCTGCTTATAAGAGTGTCAAGATTTGTGTCATACATACCAAACTGCTTTTATAAAATTTACACAAACAAAAAGCCTTTCAATGGTCTCAATGATTTGTTTAAATTACTAAAAGTACAACCACTTCCAAAACTATAATTTAGATATGTAGTAGCATGGATTTTAAACACATATCTATATGAGGTGTATGAAGTGCCTTCCTCTCTAAATATCTGGCAAATGTACATGCCATGCCAGCTGCTTGTCACTAGTTTCTCTCATCTGACTAGCTATAGGCAAGCAGTACCATGTTTCATTTCCCAGACAGGAGATCAAGATAGGGGATATCACTGTCACTCTCATCCTATTTCATTCTCCTATAAGAAGACAGAAAGTTGTGATGTTACTCCTGACTGACAGATGAGTGAACAAGTCAACCAACTGTGTCCTATGGCTTAGGTTATTTCCTTCAGAGAATATCAGAATGAAATTGAAAAATAAGTTCTTGCCATAGAACTGGAATAAAATAATTCAAAAATCCCATATAGCAGCTATCATTCTTTCTTAAAATTGGAAAGCTAAGCATTCCTGTTTTTTCCTTCCCCCACTTTCCTATTTAATTCAAATGTATTTGTGCTTGTTCTTCCTCTCAGAAACATCCCTCATCTTTCAAGAACATTCTTATTCTAAGCTACTTTCAGTTCCAATTGGCATTTCTTCTGTGTGAAATGAAACATAATAGCAATGAAATGAGAGATAGAAAATATTAAGAATACTGTGTTAAAATGAAAAAGTAAATATCTATGTTAGCTCTTGAAAAGACAATACTTTTATAGAATAATTGCTTGTTTCCTCCCTCCCCTCCCCCACTGAGAATTAAACTGAAGCTTTTTAATGTCTCAAAATTTCGTTTTTCTTTCAGATAGAAAGAAAGTTAACACTCTAAAGCTAATTTCTTGATCAGGCATATGATCAAAACTAGATCTTTGGAGGGGACAAAAAAAAAAGTAAGTTAATTGAAAACATAAATGCTGCTGAGTCCTTTGCAACTCCTGGTATAGATTAAGGTTAGTCTCTGCCTCCAACTGCATGTTCCCAACTTTTTTGTGTCTGCTCTANTAAAAGCAATTTACACGTCCATCTGCTTAACAAATGGAGCATTTACATCTCTGCAACTACGTTTCAGGCAGAGGAATCGTTTATGCATAATAAACTCAATTGGTTCCTCCATATTTCCTGCCAATGCCAAAACAAACCAATTGAGACTAGAAGTTGAAAAAAAACAAAAACAAAAACAAACAAACTGAAATCAGAACTTAAAGCATAAAACTCCTGCCCATATTGGCCAGTCTGCCATTTGGCCCCATAAGAGAAACACAGCTTCCTTCAAGTTCCACTGACCTCCAGAAGAAGGATTTAATGTCACTGATTTATTGACTTCATAAAAAGCCCCGAGTTTCTACTTTGTAAAATTTCCATTGTCTTTAGCTTCATAGATTATAAATCCATAAAGAGACTTTTCCGCTCATATAATCTGTAAGACAATACTGTCCACTGCTGTTGATGTTAAAGTGATTTAAATATTGCTAGTTTTTCCATGATTTATAGTCATTAAGCCCCTTTATTGAGTCAAAAATTAAATATGTGGAAGAGCTGGAAAATACTGATATTCAAGTTGTATTAGTAGTAGTCTTGTGCTATAGTGGAAATTCAGCTGTGCTCCCTTGACATCCAAAATTTGATCAAAGAAGATTGTTTTTGCATGTAGTTCACAATCTTAAGGCCTGTCCTGACTAATGTTACAATGTACACATTAGGATATACCTTAGGAAATACACCTTAAAACCAAAGTTACAGTGTATTCAGCTAACAGCTCAACTTACGGAAATGCAAAACCATACACTCTATACAAGTCCCTAAGAGCCTAGTAATTGACAGTTTACAGATATACAAAGATTATTCTGTTTGGCTGTCTGTAAACAGAATTCATTAAATCTACAGTTTTGGATTAAGAAAAAAAACATATAAAACTTGTTTTAGAAAATTAAAAGAATCTTGTTTATTTTAATTACACAGAATTTACAGGATAAAGAAAAAAACCCACTTCCCAAAAGGTTTATTTATAAATTTAAGTATTATCCTTCTCGTGATGACTAATTACAAACTATTTGCATCCTTAAGAAGGATGGGTAGAAAGGACTTTAATTGTTGTGTGCCAAAAAGCTCTTACCAAAATTTAGATGCTCTTAAATTTTCAGTAATTACAGTCAATCACTATTTTGACAAGCTTCCCAAATTTTAATCAGAAAAATATGTTCCAAACAAAAGTAAATTATTAAGTTTTAGCCAGCTAGGTAAAAGCTCTTTTAAGAAGAATCCATTTCAAGTAAATTCAAATTCAGGTAAGGTTGCTAATGGAGAGCATGTACCCAGAGTGATATGCATCTAAAGACACAATTCTAATATGAATTCCAAACAAGTGTTACAGTTTTGTGTTCGCACAGCAATACATTAAAGTTTAAGGCTTTGTCCTGCACTAAGAACCATGCAAGGAGAGCATTGCTTCATGACAGAAATCAATAGAACGCTGAATGGATGTCTGCTTATAAGAGTGTCAAGATTTGTGTCATACATACCAAACTGCTTTTATAAAATTTACACAAACAAAAAGCCTTTCAATGGTCTCAATGATTTGTTTAAATTACTAAAAGTACAACCACTTCCAAAACTATAATTTAGATATGTAGTAGCATGGATTTTAAACACATATCTATATGAGGTGTATGAAGTGCCTTCCTCTCTAAATATCTGGCAAATGTACATGCCATGCCAGCTGCTTGTCACTAGTTTCTCTCATCTGACTAGCTATAGGCAAGCAGTACCATGTTTCATTTCCCAGACAGGAGATCAAGATAGGGGATATCACTGTCACTCTCATCCTATTTCATTCTCCTATAAGAAGACAGAAAGTTGTGATGTTACTCCTGACTGACAGATGAGTGAACAAGTCAACCAACTCTGTCCTATGGCTTAGGTTATTTCCTTCAGAGAATATCAGAATGAAATTGAAAACTAAGTTCTTGCCATAGAACTGGAATAAAATAATTCAAAAATCCCATATAGCAGCTATCATTCTTTCTTAAAATTGGAAAGCTAAGCATTCCTGTTTTTTCCTTCCCCCACTTTCCTATTTAATTCAAATGTATTTGTGCTTGTTCTTCCTCTCAGAAACATCCCTCATCTTTCAAGAACATTCTTATTCTAAGCTACTTTCAGTTCCAATTGGCATTTCTTCTGTGTGAAATGAAACATAATAGCAATGAAATGAGAGATAGAAAATATTAAGAATAGTGTGTTAAAATGAAAAAGTAAATATCTATGTTAGCTCTTGAAAAGACAATACTTTTATAGAATAATTGCTTGTTTCCTCCCTCCCCTCCCCCACTGAGAATTAAACTGAAGCTTTTTAATGTCTCAAAATTTCTTTTTCTTTCAGATAGAAAGAAAGTTAACACTCTAAAGCTAATTTCTTGATCAGGCATATGATCAAAACTAGATCTTTGGAGGGGACAAAAAAAAAAAAGTAAGTTAATTGAAAACATAAATGCTGCTGAGTCCTTTGCAACTCCTGGTATAGATTAAGGTTAGTCTCTGCCTCCAACTGCATGTTCCCAACTTTTTTGTGTCTGCTCTAGTAATCATGAGCTAAACTAAAGTATCAGACAAGTATTAAAGCCAAGGCAAAGAGAAAAAGGAGATACTGTATTTGTATAGAAAGAAGGTAGAGAAGGAAAAGCGCCCTTCCTAGTGTGAACTGACAGCCAAACCACATTAAGTATAATGATGTGCTGAGTTTGTGTGGAGCCCTTTCTGGTAATGGGGAAGAGGCTGTAATAGCGACCTCTGTGAGAAGTTGCTCAAAACTTTCCCAGCTCTAAATCAGACTCACTTCTAGGGTTGAACCAATTGAACATCAGCTTTTCATCACTAATGTAGAAGTTGAAGCTCTTTCTGTGCAGTTGATGTCACTTCCAGGCTTCATCTCTCATTGAGCTTGGTCTTTAATAAAACCATCTTCACATGATATGACAATGTTTCTAAATCCTCCTTTCTAGCCCATCATTCCTTCTATCTCCTGTATATAATAATTAAAAACTTGAAAAGTGTATAATTTTTTAATGTAAAATATCAAGAGATCTGTCTTGTCTCTATATTCTTCCATAGAATTTTATACTGCAATAAGAACAGCAGTTTCATTGCCTTTCATCTCCCTACATTGTTGAAAGTATGCTATAAAATATTGTGCATGCTTTTGTAAATAAATTCACACTATGTGAACAAGCTGTACAATGTGTAATGCTTCCTGTTTTAGTGGATGAGTGTCTAACCTTTACTGGAGAAAAACATTGTAGTGGTTTTGGCCTGGGCCAGTTTTTTTCAGTAGCAGGGAGGCTAAAGAGGTGACTTCTTTAAACAAAGAGAGTTGCCAGAAGCTTCCCTTGTAGCTGACAGGGTTAGGGCCAATCAATTTTAAGCTGGACCCTGCACCTGACCCAGGCCTGACCAATTAGTAGTGGAGATAACGCCTCTGTGAATAACATATTTCAGCAGAAGAAGCTGTGGCTCAGTTGCAGAACTGCAGCAGCAACAGGGAGAGAGAATGTGAAAACATCTCCGCAGACACCAAGGTCAGTGGAGAAGGAGGGGGAGGAGGG